>CP139505.1:199798090-199818017 GCA_021014915.2 Artemisia tridentata subsp. tridentata
CATTTTTTTATTTTTTTTTTATTTCATTACCATCATCTAGATATATATTTTGTCTTAACTAGAGTGTGTGATTCATGATTATAAAAAGAAAATACTTTATTGATTTCCTACTTTATGCAATCTATAGATAGTAAACTTATGGCTAAGAGTCATGGTTGACTTGTCGGTTTTTCTAACCAGTATCTACACTCTATACTGGATGATTTGCCTTAACATAATTATGGGTTTGTTCGCTTGGATGGCGGGTTCTTTCTTCAATTGTTAGGTTTTCACAGTTTAAACTTTTAGGGCTGTTGTAGTTAGGATTGTTTTGGTCAAATTTATCCTTTAGAATCGCTCTAATTTTTAAGATCTTCCTAACTTTTACTTATTTATATAATCCCAAAAAAGAGGTCCAAAAGAAACAAAATTATTCATTTTCTTTCACATGAATAGACAGTGTGTTTTGTCTTTTAAGGTGTCATTTAGTTTTCATTTTTATATTACCTAACACTTCAAAATTGTTTTACTCTTACATAGTTCAATACCTTAATAAATATAGTAATATATAGTTGGTTGATGATAAAAATATCGATACAACAAAGAAACAGGTTCCGTTTTGAAAGTTTGTTCTGTAAATCTCTAGATTTCTGACTTTTACTAAGTCGACTAAAAATCAACAACAAAACACTCTTATCTTGTTCTTCTACTTTTTGGGTCTAACATCATAAAAAGTTATGAACACTTTCCGTTATTTAATTTTTTTATGATATATATAGATTTGATCTCAGCATGTGATTCTTCTAACTTTGACTTTTTGCTGACTACGTCTCTCTTCAGTTATGACTAATTAATTTTTTTTTTTCTTTTCAGTAGATAAACATATATCAAGGTCCTGTCAAGAGAATGGAGAAAACATTTGATTGTGAAAAAGTTATTCAAGAATTTGAATCTCTGACTAAAGATGCCACAAGGGTTCAACTTGAAACTTTAAACAAAATCTTGAAAGAAAATTGTGAAGCAGAATACTTGAAGAAATATGGTCTTGATGGTAGAACTGATCCTCAAACCTATAGTTCTTGTGTCCCTCTTGTTACCCACAAAGATCTTGAACCGTATATTCAGAAAATCGCGGAGGGTGTTCCTGGCTCAGTCCTCACAGGCAAGCCAATCACCACCTTCTCGTTAAGGTATATCCGTTAGCTAGGCCAAGGGTATTTGGGTTGTTTTATTACTTAAAGTTTTGATCGTGTTTGCAGCTCTGGAACTACTCAAGGGAAGCCAAAGTTTGTGCCTTTCAATGACGAATTGACCGAAACAACCATGCAGATTTTTCAGACTTCTTTTGCCTTTAGAAACAGGTATCTCACGTTTAAAGAACATGTCTTGCATAAAAATGTTTCAGTAACTTGTATATCATTGGAGTGATTTTATTAACATCGTAATTTAATCAGATAATCAGGTGCTTATAGTTAAAACCAACAACAACAACAACAACAACAACAACAACAACAACAACAAAAATACTGAATCCCGCCTGATAACAACAAACACATAATGATATATACATGTGCTTATAGTTAATCAGATACTCGTGTACTTATAGTTAAAACCGTTGGGAGATAAGTAGTTCCTTACAACAAGTTCTAACTTCCCAAGAATATGATATTATGAGCATTCCTATTTACGTATTATTGAGTATATTTAGTACTTATCTTTAATGGGCAATGGTGAAGGAAATAATTCAAAAGGTTGACAGTGTATTCAAATCTTAAATCAATTATCAGAGAAGTTAGATTATTTTTGCAACCTTGCGTTAGCGGACTTTTTGACATGCAATAAAGGATTACAGTTTCATCGAAAAGACGAAAACCAATTTTGACATGTTACCCAACTTTTTAAACATACACATTTGCAACTTTTGATTAAAAATAGTCAAAAAATCATATTTTCATTTTTATTGTACATGCAAACATCCCTCTAATATGTGCTGTAGCCTGTATTATAGTTAATTAAAAAGTCTGACTTCAGTTTTTTTGGGTCAGGGCATTTCCGATCGAAAATGGGAAAGCTTTGAACTTTATCTATGGCGGCAAGCAGTTCACAACGAAAGGTGGCGTAATCGCAGCAACCGCAACTACTAATGTGTATCGTAGTGAGCAGTTCAAGAAAACAATGAAGGCGATACAAACCCCATGTTGCAGCCCAGATGAAGTCATTTTTGGGCCTGACTTTCAACAATCTTTATACTGCCATCTACTTAGTGGACTCATTTTTCATGAACACATCCGTGTGATTTCTTCTTCCTTTGCACATAGCATTGTTCATTCCTTTAGGACTTTTGAACTAGTCTGGGAGGACCTTTGCACCGACTTACGCACCGGTGTTTTATCGTCCCGAATCACAGTTCCATCTATTCGATCCGCCATGGCCAAGATTATGAAACCAAACCCTGAGTTAGCTGAAAAAATTCACAATAAGTGCTCGGGTTTAATCGACTGGTACGGCCTGATCCCCGAGATCTTTCCTACCACCAAGTACATATACGGGATCATGACAGGGTCCATGGAACCATATTTGAAAAAACTTCGACATTATGCTCGAGAAGTACCATTGCAAAGTGCTGATTATGGGTCTTCCGAAGGATGGATTGCTGTTAATGTTAATCCAACATTGCCACCTGAAATGACCATTTTTACAGTTCTTCCTAATATCGGGTATTACGAGTTTATACCCTTGAGAGAGATCGCTAACACTGAATTTGATGCTAACTCTACCTCGGTTGAGCCCAAATCAGTAGGCTTAACCGAGGTTAAGGTGGGTGAAGAGTACGAGGTTGTTGTTACTAATTTTGCTGGTTTGTACCGGTATCGCCTTGGGGATGTGGTCAAGGTGGCTGGATTTCATAACTCAGCCCCCAAGCTCCAGTTTATATGCAGAAGAAACCTAATACTAACCATCAGCATCGACAAAAATACCGAGAAAGATCTACAATTATCTGTTGAAGCAGCAGCCAAGCTCTTAACTGCAGAAAAACTAGAAGTGCTTGACTTTACAAGTCATGCTGACCTCAGTTCTGAGCCGGGCCGTTATGTTATCTTTTGGGAGGTGAATGGGAAAGCAAGTGATGAGTTACTAAAACAATGCTGTAACTGTTTGGACTCATCATTTATTGATGCGGGATATGTTGGTTCGCGAAAGACTATGGCAATTGGACCACTTGAGCTTCGTGTTCTTTCGAAGGGAACGTTCCAAAAGATTCTTGATCATTATGTCCAACAAGGGTCCGTGTTGAACCAATTCAAGACGCCAAGGTGCGTGGGTGCGACTAACAAGGGTGTGTTGGAGATACTATGCAACAATGTTGTCAAGAGTTACATTAGTACAGCTTTTGATTAAAGGTTAATTATGTTTCTTAAAGGTTATGATTAGGGGTTGAAACAAGTGGTTCATTTATGCATGAAGTTTTTGTTTTTAATCCTTTTCTTTAGTTCTTGCATAGTTATAGCAAGTAATTAAGTTTTGGGTTGTAGCAAACATCACAACTTTCTCCTTACCAAAATAATGATTTAAATTTCTTGTTTCATATTCTTATACTCGATGAATTGTTTCAGAAGGTTGTATACTTGAATGTGTCAAATTTGTTAGAAAATTAAGGAAATGAAGATTTTATGCTATCCGACAAACAGAACTTTACCGAAGGAAGGACAATTAGGCATGTAATGTGGTATATAATCACAACAGTTAGCAGATTTAAAAGGATTTTATGTTAAACTTGTCATATATTGTCTCTTGAGCTAGTTCTCTATTCAGAGTTCGTGAACACTTGGCACCGACTTTAGTGACAGTACGTGAATCATGTTCAATCCTTACCCATTAGTATATCACAACATTTGTCCCATACCTTCGATCTTATGTCCCATTTATGACAATGAATTGAACCTGAAACAGTTGATCATATTTTGGCGAAATGTGATTGGGTATCTCACCTTTGAAAAAATACTTTTTTTGTGGTGGGGTTTTGAATTCAAGACGGGTTCTTCCTTTTTGGAGATTATTGATTTCATTAAAAACCTTAGCTTGGAAAAGAAGAAGTTATTTCAAGCACATCAACTTTCATGTTTTGAACCCGTCATATTCTATTCATCTTGGTTGATTTGGAATGCAAGAAATGAGAAGATCTTTTCGGCTAAAAGGTGCTTGGTAGAAGATATCTTCATCAAACTACAACATCTTTGTTTTTGTTTTTGTTGGTTGAATAATAGGTACAAAAAAAGTTCTCTTGATTGGAGTTTATGGCTTTCTCGTCCCATGGACGCATGTTATGTTTGTAGTTCGTGAACTATGTATTTTGTAATTTGCTTGCCTTCTAGCTCCTTGTTAGAAGGTAGCCTTATTTGAAGTTTAATACAAATAGCAGTTTCAAAAAAAAAATTACAACAGTTTCGATTAATGGATTACGAAAATGTAAAGATAAACATATCGATCTGCATTATCAAGAGGGCATCTAGTGATCATTTATAATGATTTAGCCTTTAGGTACAAAGACTACAAACTGAATAAAAAAGATTTCGGTAATGTAAGGACGATCAGAGTTTCTACGTTTTCAGGGTCAAAGGGTGTGGATTCGGGAAAGGGCATGGGACCACCTAATTTTCTTCTTTCCCGGCTTGAAAACCACCCCCCTATGGCGGGAAAAGTAAAAAAAAAAAAAAAAAAAAAAAAAAAAAAAAAAAAAAAATCTTTTGCGGGACTCTAGTGCCGAAGAAAGACAGAGAGGGACTATTCTTTTTTAAGAGAGAAAATTACTTTTATTTGTTCTTTTTGAAGAGAAAGAATTACTTTTCTTGGTTGCTTTAAGTAGTTGTGTGTGTAGTGGGTTATTTTTAAATGATAAAAAATAAAAAGAAAATTAATAGAAGAGAGAGAAAGTGTTACAAAGGTTAAAGGAAAGTTGAAGGAAAAAATAAATGAATTGTTTTTTTATGACGTGGAGCTCACGTGGCCAGGGTAAAACCACTACCACACCCTCCACACTCATAAGTTTGCAATCGGATTAGTTTATTGAATTTTATAAGTACAAAACTATATATAACAGGCGAACGGTATCACTCAACGCAATAGTCCCGTAGATTGTTCAATATACATTCAAATTCTCTTCCACAAATACGAGGATGGAGATAATAAGTTGTCTCTTAGCCAAAAATATCAATCCTTCTATTTTTAGTAGGAGACTTTTTTTGTTGCATAAATCATCATGTTGTGTATATGACTTCAATTGTTTTGTAGGTTGGCTAGATTATACTTCAATTGTTTTATAACTATCTATGAATAACAAATTATTTGTAAGTATCAATTCTTATACTTACTTAAACAAATTTAAATATTAATTTGAAAAGATTTACCGCAAAAAAGAGGTATTTGCACAACAACAACAACATATCCAATCCCGTAATGGCGGGGTATGAGGGAGGTAGAATGTAGACACCTTGACCACATCCCTAAGGCGATACCATATAATCAAAGAATAATGAGTCACTCGCCGTAATTTGATAGGGAGTTTACGGATTAGTCATGTAACTAAAAAGGTGTTTGTGTTAACTTATTTATCGGATTTACGTAAATTTTAAAAAGTTGTAAGCTTACTTGTTTCGTTTTAGGAGTTTATCGTGTCAATCACTTAACCTTAAATAAATTTTAAGATCAACTAAACAAACTTGTGAACCGAAAAACAAGCTTATCAAAGTTTAAAATTGACAAATTTATATAAATCTAACAAATACTCTTTCAAAATATTCACTTTTAGTTTGTATACAGTCTAAGAAAAGTGAGACTTCACACTTTATTATAAAATTTCATCATGACTTTTGAAAAACACCTTAATTGATACTCCAGACTTCCCATATTAAGTGTCCACTTTGATTTTTTAGAGTCTTTATTATTCAACTTTTACCTTAAATATTTTTATTTTTGTTATATAAAACTTGATGAAAATTATAATAATAAAAATACATTTAAAACGAACCTATGAATATATTTTGCATCAAATATTTATAAAAAATAATGTAAATTCAAGGTTAAATTGAACAAGAATGACTAAAAAAAGTCAAAGTGAAACTAATAAACGAATTAATTATTTTATTTTTTTAATATTATTTTTTTTAAAAAGTTGAAAAATTTTTTTAATTAACACAAATTGAATACTTTGGAAACAACAAACTTAAAATTGCTATATTTGTTAAAAAAAAACACTAATTGCTTTTTATTTTAGTACACACTTGTCATTTTATTAGTTTTTTTGTAGCAGCGTATGCGTATTTTGATTTTTCTTTTGGTGTATTTGGATTTCGTCTTTTTTGTATTTTGACCTTTCTCTATTATTTGACTTTTCAATTACCTTGATATTTAGGTGTAAATGAGGATATATGATAGACTCAAAAACTAAAATATAATTAAATAGCTATACAAAATTAAAAAAATGAGATAAATTAAAATAACCAAAAAGAATTTAATTCGCTATTCAAAGAAAGAAATATAAAAACTCAAAAAAAGCAATTTGGACCCCAAAACAGAATGCACTTCATGTTAAATCCAACACTTTAAGGTTCCTTGATCAACCCCATCACAGGTGTTGAAATTAAGAAAATCCTATATACCAATTCATAGATACCATTAATTACCTTACACATATTTCAGATCTTAATATAAACACTCACGTCATTTCTAACCAAAAAACCAAAGATGTACTTGCCACAAACTCTTTTAAAATGATTTTATTCTACTCATATTTATCAAGTCCTAAAATTAATGCTTTTTAATCTATTGTTTTTAAAATATTTTTTTATTATCTTTTTCTCTCAAGTTATGTTTATCAGTTCACTTCTTGATATTTAATAAGTGTAACTTTTGCTCAACCGCAAAGTGCTTGAAAATTTACATTCTGGATCAATTCCTGAATGATGTGAGCAAGAGCGATATCATGGCCCTAAACACTCAAATCCAAATACAATTTTCCATGACATCATTGGTTTTTTTGACCTTTCAATCTAGACATTGCTGAAGAAATGCCAAAATAGGGGCTCGCTCTAAAAAAATGAGCGACGGATCGCTGTTTATTTTATTTGATCCAAAAAAGTTTATTCCATTCGCATCAAGAAAAGCTTCTTTCAATAATCGCGGCACGTCATTTTGTAAATTAATGTGATATATTAAAAATAAATTTTACAAAAATAAGAATAAGATATTAAAAAAAAGTCAAAATAAAATAAATTAATAACTAAATTTTAATCGATTTTAATATGGTCACCAAAGATTTATCAATAACTTAGACATGATGTTATTTTACTAGTATCAAAATTGACCGAAAGAGTAGACATTAATTTAATAGATAAAACACCATGATAAAGGATTCTAAAATAATTTAGTACAAATATCCTTCTTAAATACTATAAATAATTTGCTATGTGAAATTTATATACTAGGCCAATAAAAAACACTAACAGAAAGTTGAGCACATTAAGCTCATAAATTGCTCGGTTAACTAACGAATTTACAAATGAGTTAGAGAATGATTTCGCAAACGGTGTGACCATTGCAACAGTAATTTTAGCTTTTTTACGTTCGGCAAGCCACGAGCCGCGAGCTTTTTGAACAGCCCTAACACCAACCCACACCCATGTTCAAAAAAAAAAAAAAAAAAAAAAAAACCCCACACCCATGTTAAATGCCACATTTACTAATCTTCAACCACACAACACACCCCCCACATCACACCCCTGTTTTCCTTTATGTTTTCCTTTATACCCAAACTCACTCAAGAAAACCATAATTTAGCTTCTTCCATTTCATGCTTTATACTAAAACCACTCACTGCAAACAACAAAAAATTTCTAACCAAAAAACCAAAGATCGCTTGCCAGAAATGGGTTTAGAAATGACAAATTCACCAATTTCATCAAAGCACAAGCAACTTAAGATGCTTGTTAAGATCATTGCTTTCTTAATATCATTGGGTTTTGCTTATCGCATTTGTTTCTCAAGTTATGCTGATCAAGTTCCACCTGTGCTTGAGATTAATGAAGGTGGTAACATTTTGCCTCCACCGACAAAGTTGGTGCCGGAAAATTTTACATTTTCTGGTCAAGTTCCTGTGAATGATGATGATGCAAGAGGCGATGATCATGGTACGTGTCATGCTTCCTTTGCTTACAAGTTTTAATGACATCATTTGGTTTTTTTACCTTTTCCTCATTCTATGAAAATTGTTGAAGATAATGCCAAAAAGGCAAAAAAGCAAAATTTAACGATATTGGATACGTGTAATTGTACATTTTTATTTGTATCTCAAAAATAGATAATTCCATTTGTAAATACAGAAAAGTTCTTTCAAAAGTAAATTACGGGCATGTAAAAAAAATTTGTAAAGTTATTTGGTTGTATATAAAATTAGTATTTTTCAGAAAAGTTTTATAAAATAATAATAATAATAAAAATTAAGAAAAAAAAAATAAATAAAGAAATAACTAGAAATTTTTAAATCGATTTTCTCTCTACACCAAAGATCTTATCATAGGGCTTAGAAGATGATTCTAGTATTGTACTTTCTAGTCTCTACACAATGACGGAAGCAGTAAACGAAAAATATTAACATAGAAAAAACCACCATGACAAAGGATTTTTGTCTGAAATATAAATTTAGGTACAAATATCCTTCCTTACAATACACAAATAAATTTGCATGGTGAATTTCTATACTTAAGAGCTAAGGCCAATAATTAAAATAATCACTTATACAAGAAAAGTTGAGCAATTAACTATCATAAATCTAATTTTGAAAACTAACACGAATTTCACAAATGATTAGAGAATGAATTTCGCAAATCGTTTGCGAACCAATTGCAAAACAGTAATTATAGGATGATTATTCAGTTCGCAGATGATTTGCAAAAAAATTGTGAATCAAATATTTGTTCGCTAATTGCGAACGGATAAATGACAACTAAATTGGGAACTATATTACGAAAGTTTGATAAAATAGCCATTCATTTCGCAAATGATTTGCGAAGTCACCAAAATATATTTAAAAAAAGCAAACATTCATTATTTTGCAATTTTCGCAATAGTTTATGGTTCAAAAACTCACCTGAACTATAGGTATTGTTGTTCATGTTGTAAGTTTAACTCCTCTATTACATAATTAGCTACAATAAATTAACTAAATTTGGACTGGTTACCTAATAATTGTTTATCTAAAGATATGCTTCAAAATTCATGTTTATCAGAAAAATTACAAAATCATATTAAATCAACTTGTCAAGTACAATATTGAATTATTGTTAGACTTTAAGAGGTGGTTGGATGTGCTACCAAAATTTATTATTTCTGCAATTATACTTCAACACAAATGTCATATTTTTGTTTTAAGTTTTAACAAAAGCAGAAATCCATTTTTGTTTCATTAATGAATCAAAACAGTTGAAGTTGGTGAAATAAATTAGAATGTTTAAAGAAACTGAATATTTGAAAGGTTTTCAAGATCGGAATCCTACTAAAGATCGTTTTCGTTCTTGCAAGACCGAGATCGTAACTCGTAAGATCATATCTAAATTTTAAAATCCTATTATAATGCCATTTTTCTTAATAGTCTTCGTAATATTATTCAAAACTACATATTATCATATATCATAAACACAAAATTATATGAATGTTTTATGAAAATGTTATCCTAAATTATGAATATGAAATGTTTAAAAAAATTAACATGCTATTTTTTAAATTCTGTAAATCATAACCCATAACTTTGTACTTTTTTAATTTGCGGTTCGAGAAAAGTAAGATCTTATCATATTAGATCTTAAGATTCTATGATCAAGATCGGGATCTTATAAGATCTTAAGCTTGCTAAGATCCTACGTAGGATTTGGATCGTTTTTGCTTTACAGTATAGTAAAATCATAAGATCCTAATATCGAGATCGAGATCGAGATCTTAACAACCATAATTTGAATTACTTATGCATACCCGTGCGATGCACGTATCTTAATATCTTTAATTAAAAGTTAAACTTTGACGGCGTATATCTACTTAAAAATCTTTTATACACAATTTTCTAAAAGATAATTGAAATTAAAACGAATTTCTTTTAAAGAATTTACTATATCAAAAAACTTAAATTTGAACTCAACTTTTATAAATACATTTCCTTCTAATTGGTATATAGGTATATAAAACATATTAAAAAAAAGAGTTCATACTTCTAATGTATATTATTGCGTTAAACTCTATTTTTTTTTTTTTTTTTTTTTTTTTTTTTTTTTTTTTTCATATTATTATAGAAGATTATAGATTTTTTATAAAATACATTTATAAAATGTATATTATATTATTATTTTATAATCATTAATAATTGCACCACAATTAATTATTACGGAGTATATAGCTATATAAAACATATTTACACACTATATATACTACTACTATTTTATAATCATAGATTCATCCATTGTATGAAACTCAAGTTTTATACATAGATAAATTGCAAACTTAATTTTCTTATACATATATAGATAGAAGATTATAGATTTTATAAATAAAGACAAATGATACAAAAGTGTACCCAAGTTAAAGGTCATTTCCAATCAAGTATGCCATCCGTAAAGTTTTACATTTTAAGTCCACTGCCGCAGCCACCACCTCCAGTCGCCACTACTAACCCACCCACCACCACCACCAACACCAACCACCGTCACCACCACCAACCCCACAACCAACCAATACCACCACCACCCACACCAACCTCAACCATCATTGTTTTATCCAAACGCCACCCACCATCTCCACCCAACACTATTGTCACCACCACTGTCACCCTCTAACCAACATCGTCTTCATCACCAATCTAACCCACTGCCGCCATCATCACTATACACACCCATACTACAAAAAAAAGTTCATTTTTCCACTTTTTGTACACACTGTTAAAACATGTGTAAACTATTTTGAGTTTATTAACACCTATAAATGTGTAAAAAACTGGTTACACAAATAAATGTTAACAAATTTTGAAAAGCAAAAGAGAATCCACACTTATATTTGTTTAAAAAATAATAATAATAAAAAATAATAAAAGTTCACACTTATAAGTGTGAAGAAATCTAAATTTATCCACTCTTAGAAGTGTGTACTCCATTTGTAACACCCAATTTCTTCAATTTCTCCAAACAAGAGGGAGTGTGGAGAATTGGATGTTACAAATTAATATGCTCACTTGTAAGTGTGGACAAATTTTAGATTTCTCCACTTATAAGTGTGGATTTTTTTATAAAACAAATATAAGTGTGGATACTCTTTTGCTTTTCAAAATTTGTTCGCACTTATTTATGTAACCAATTTTTACATATTTATAAATGTCAACAAACCTTAAATATTTTACACACTTTTTTAAAGTGTGTACAAACAAAGTGTGGTAAAATGACCTTTTTTTGTAGTGCCACCACTGCCGTCAGTGGTTGGTGGTGGTGTTATGAGGGGTTGGTGGTTTGCGACGGTGTTTGATGGTGGTGGGTGGAGGTGGTGATTGGCAGTGGTGACGCTGGTAGCGATGGTGGTGGCGGCAAAAGATTTAAAATGTAAAGCTTAACTTATGATCATTAAATATTAATGAAAATACCTTAATTGGTAAAATAAGTTGGCTACCTTTTTAAGCCAAAAAAAAATAAAAATAAAATAAAAATAAATAAATAAATAGGATACTTTGATTGAAAATGACCCTTAATCCGGGTACCTTTTTGTGTCATTTACCATTATAAAAAATATATTTACAAAATGTATATTATAGCCATTAATTTATAATTATTACTACTTGCACTACAATTAATTACGAGTATTATATAGTTATATAAAACATATTTTTAAAATGTATATTATAACCATTACTTTTTAATTATTAATATATATACATATTGCATGAAACTCATTTTTTTATATGCACTACATTAATTATTACTCCCTCCGTCTCAATTTATTTGTCCATATTTTCTTTTTTGGATGTCTCAAATTAAATGTCCACTTTCCTTATTTAGTAAAAACTAGAGAATCTAGTGGAGGAATATTCCATTTTAGTCGTTGAAAATTAAAGTGGCCCCACTTTTATTAAACTTTGTGTTTTCTCACTCCTGACAAATAAATTGAGACGGAGGGAGTACATACAGTAAAACATTTTATTTTAATTATAAATACATACGTTTATTGCATGAAACTTAATTTTTATATGCACTACATTTAATAATTAATATAGTTATATAAATCCTAATGTAGTTCTACTAAGTTCCTATTTTGAAACTTAATTTTTATATACACTACATTTAATAATTAATATAGTTATATAAATCCTAATGTAGTTCTACTAAGTTCCTATTTTGAAACTTAATTTTATATGCACTACATTTAATAATTAATATAGTTATATAAATCCTAATGTAGTTCTACTAAGTTCCTATTTTGAAACTTAATTTTTATATACACTACATTTAATAATTAATATAGTTATATAAATCCTAATGTAGTTCTACTAAGTTCCTATTTTTAATAGTCATTTAATCGCATAAAAATGCATACGGGCCTCAATAATCAAGTTTGCAGAAGATCCAAACCTCCCTCTTAGTTAATACCCAAAGAGGAAAAATCCAGTTATAGTAACAAAACAACATTACATATGAGTAACTATGAACATGTTGAAATAATGAAAAGTTGAAGCCTTGTATGATCACGTGTCAACCGGCATTAGCCCTATTGGACGTAAGGGCGTTGCTTGGTTACAGAGTTAGCCTGTTTTGGATGCTCAAAAGGTAGACCAGATGGGTTAAGTTGGTTAAGGCTGTCCTTACCACGCAACATCAAACCTGTTTAATAACAATAACAGGATGCATTGTTGGGTTCAATTGGGGTCTTGGTTTGTAGAATGGTAGTACTAAAGTTTTCTTTGTTTTGTTCTGTTGCTAGGTCCACCTGTCTCTGACATATTTAGTGGCGAATGGGTCAAGGATTCCACCGGTCCACAGTACACTTACAAAAGTTGCGACACAATCCAACATCATCAGAATTGTATACAAAATGGGCGGCCTGATTCAGGTTACATCTACTGGAGGTGGAAACCTCGAGATTGCGAATTACCTAGATTCAACCCCAAAAGATTTCTTGATTTAATGAGGAAGAAGTCTATGGCATTCATAGGTGATTCAATCTCTCGTAATCATCTCGAGTCGTTGCTATGCATTCTTTCTCAGGCATGCCTTTCTGCTTATTTAGTATTAGTTTTAGCTTAGCAGCGTAATTTATCGTTTCTCATTTTAGTCATTGTATATTTCTAGTACATCAAGTCACAAGAAAATTGTATTATTTCGTTTGTCATTTTGTAAAACCACAGCCATCTTTTAATGATTCAAAATTTCAAATATATTTACAAAAAAACTTAGTGGCAAAAACAAGACATATGAAAATTACGTTGATACTTTACACAAAAAAATCGTAAAAGGGATTATGAAGTAGAGATCGATTATTTATGTTCTGACCTCAATTTTTTATAAGTTTGCAGGTGGAACAACCGGTTCAGGTGTATCATGACGAAGAATACAGAAACAAAAGATGGTTATTCGAGTCACATGAGTTTACACTTTCACTAATTTGGTCACCTTTTCTAACAGAAGCCAAAATATTCGAAGACAATGACGGGCACTCTTTAGGTGCAGTTCGGCTCCATCTTGACGAACCCGCCTCTGATTGGGTCAATGAGTTTAGTAATTTTGACTATATAGAGATAGCTGCCGGGAAATGGTTCTTGAAAACAGCTGTCTACTACGAGAACAATACAATTGTCGGGTGTCACAATTGTAAAAAAGAGAATATAACACAGCTCGGGTTTTATTACGCGTACCGTAGAGCTTTACAAACAACTCTTGACTTCATTACTAAGTCAGACCACAAGGTTTACACCTTGTTTAGGACCACAACACCGGATCATTTTGAGAACGGTGAGTGGAACACAGGTGGCTATTGTAACAGGACAGCTCCGTTTAAAGATGGTGAGATTGAATTGATAGATATTGATAGGTTAATGAGAGAGATCGAGTTGGAAGAATTCAAGAAGGCAGTGGAGGAAACGAAACAGTCAAGAAAAGGGTCAGCTCTAAAACTGTTTGATACAACAAGTTTGGCGTTGTTGAGGCCAGATGGGCACCCAGGTCCCTACCGTGCGTTCCATCCATTTGAAGGGAATGATGGGAACACTAACGTTCAGAATGATTGTCTGCATTGGTGCTTGCCTGGTCCAATCGACTCATGGAACGATTTACTTATGAGCATACTTTTTTAGGTTTAAAATTAAGAGTTTATTTATACAGTTTTTGACTCTACCTTGATTTCACTTTCTTGACTGGGAAACAAGTCGTCAAAGGGGCCGGTTTGTGGTATCCTTGGGTGTACTTGATGGTATAGTTTTATCAAAAACCACAAAATCCGCCTCATTAAGGTACGTAACAGTTCTTTTAGTATTCAATATGGTCCTATAAGTTCAGATTTTGGTAGGGTGTGAAAGCAAGACAAGCTACTAAGCTTGCCTTCTATTTGTTGATTTGAGTTCAGAAAATATTTAAACGTCATATAATCGTCAACCTATGCATATTGCTCAATGATCAAGTTATCCTAATATTTGGGTTATGATATTGACTAAGTCACCAAGACACCAACCATGCGATGAATCAGTATATGGTGCCGCCTGCCATATATTCAAAAGGGTAATTGAAAGACAAATATGAAACGCATTCATATTGATAATTGAAATAGCGTTATCTGTGTTATCAAAGTTTTTTCAAGTGAAGATTTTGGTTTTTGAAGACGCATTTGCAAATTACAAATGTAAACAGACATTAAACAGGAAAAAACAAAAGTGCCCAAGCCTTGTATCATCTTAGGAGGTGTGGATTCACCCTCTTGACATTTAATCTACTTGCTTGACATTAAACAGGAAAAAACATAAATGCCCAAGCCTTGCTCCTTTTTTGAAGGTTCGGGAAAGGGCTCCTGTGTATACAAAGAAATAAAATCGTAAGAACAGATACATCTGCAAGGCATCCTCAATACCTTGCTTATAAAAAATGCAGTGTTTACATAATTGTGTTTATACCATTTATGCCACATCTTGATACATTAGACATTTTTCTAGTTAGTACTCTGTAGTATAACTATATGGTCACTAACCTAAAATTTCATATCAAAAAGAGCATCTAGAAAGGGTCAAAGAAAGAGAACACAAAATATTTTATTCATGATCTTGTATTTTCGAGAGTCAAAATTGCATCCTACTGAAAGATGGTATTTTCTTTTTTTCTGAGTTTCGGCTTTATGTAACACGTACTGTCTTTAGGCGTTTTTCCCAATATAATGCATGACTATAAGCAAATTACCAGAAAGGATTCTTTCTTAGAGAAAAGGAAGAAAAACAGGATAATCAATACTACCAAAGAGCCTTTGGCCAAGCAGTATCCAAAGTTTTGTTTAAGGTACCTTATCGAAGTGGTGATGCCCAATCGTGGTGGACAAAGGCATAGAGTAGGGCGTTTGTGTGTGTGTTTTTCCTTCATAACCTATTCTCAATTCTCATAAACCTTTAGAAGTTAATCAAGACCTATAATAGTCATTCAATTTTTAGATGATAAAAAAAGATTAATTAAAACTTATTGAGTTTTCTTTTTTTCCATTAGATCCTAGAACTTTTTCATATTAAATATAAGCATGAAATTATAAGTTTGTGCTTCACAAACCTGGACATCTTTATCCTTTTTTGAATCTTTAATATCAACCCACCATAGTAGATCGATGCTCTTATAAGAAGGGTTTGGGGTCACTCTACTTTTAAAATGTGCACCTTTTGAAATATTATTATTCCTTCTTTGAAAAATGACAAAAACAGAACCAAGAGATTTTTCCATACATAATACTACTGCATTTTATGTATTTTGTTGCTACTGAACCACTACCGATTACTATAAGTGTGATTTTCCCCCCCTACCTTATTAACCGAGGATATTTGGATGTTTACAAACTTGATTCTTGCAACTCTGGATTTAATGCATATTCGATGTGATTACAAAAAAAAGAAACTCAATTAGAGTGGTTTTCTTGTAACTTATTTATTTATTTCATAATTTCAATTCCTAGTAGTAAAAAAAATTTCAAAATTTGTTACTGTTAACAGACAAAAAATGACATTTTACAAAAGTCTTGAATGACCACATGTCATCCACCTTTGGCCCTAGACAGAGCTCTCTCAGGTTAACTGGTTTCACAAGCTCAAAAGGCAGACCATATCAGATCAGCTGGGTTTAAGCTGTCCCCAATCCCAATCACCTAATATCAGGCCAGTCCTGGGCATAGTCAGAAACATAGCAAATTCATCCTATTCCAAAACAGTAACAAGATGCATTGTTGGGTCACTGAGAATGGGTTACGATTCAACAGTCACAATACACTTACAAAGCTGCTACATAATCGAACATCATCAGAATTGTATGAAAAACCGGTGGGCTGATTCGGGTTACCTCTAATGGAGGTGGAGATTCCGATTGCGAGTTACTCACATTCAACCCGAGAAGATTTCTTGATTTAATAAGAAATCTTTCCATTTCTTGCAATCAACTCGACTCGCAGCTATGCATTTTTCCAAAGAATGGTTTTCTGCTTTCCTGGGCCAACTGACTCATGATCTACTTATTTGCATAACTCATTTATAATTTCACTTTCTTGGTTAGGAAACAAACTGTAAAATGAGCCGGTTTGTGGTCAGTTTGAGGTATACTTGATGGTTTTATTTAAAAAAATAACCACAAAATTCCCCTCATTAGAAACATAACAGTTCCTTATAGCATTTGTTATGGTTTCATAAGTTCAGAGTTTGGTAGAATGTAGCAAGACAAGCTACAAAGCTTGACCTCTGTTTGTCAAATATATACAGGTCATATGATTTTAAAGACAGTATTGTTTTTCAGGTTAACAGACCCTAGGCATTTGCAAAATGATCAATGCATCACTAATAGTTTGAGTATAGAACGGACTAAGACACAGCCCATGCAGTGAATCTGTATATGCAGGGTAAATGAACGACGAATATGAAATGCGTTCATGTTGATGATAAGAAAGCGTTATCAAATTTTATTCAAGTAAAGAGGCTGGTTTTGAAATCACATTTGAAAATTACACACGAAAACTTGAAGTCAACAGAGAAGACATAACATCATCTTAGGTGTGAAGTCACCTCTTGACATTTGTTCTACTTGCTTGACAATGCCGAGCCTTGCTTCTGTTCCGGAGATTTAGCAAGCGGCTCCTGTGAATTCAAAGAAAACAGAAATCGTAAGAATGGGCATACATCAGCAACAACTTCAATAAGTTGATAATCAAAACATGCAGTAAAAATACAATTCCTTCTATGCCATGTGTGCCAACATTGATACATATAAGTATTTTTTTGGTTAGCAGTATAACGAGATTCATTGATCTCAACAATGAAAGTAATTTCATATAAAGAAGCGTCTAAGAAAGGGTCGAAAAAAGAGAACACACTATTACTCATGATGTACTTCTTTTTGTTCTGTTCAAGAGCCAATTTACATTCAACTTGTCTTTTCTTGTTCTTGTAAAATATGATATGTCCCGTCCGCTTTAACATCTAGGATGAATCTCTAAGAGTGTCTATAAACAATATGATGCATGATTATAAGAAAACTAGGAAAATAATACTTTCTTATGAAAGAGTAAGTGTAACAAAATTATCAACATCACCAAATGGGCCTTTGGCCTATGGGTACCCAGGGTGTATTTGTGGGCACTAGTGCTTGATCAATGAGTAGGATGTGCCAATGTGTGTGTTTATTGTTCAAAAATAGAAAAAGGAAAAACAGGATTATCAATATTCTATGAGCAAAGTTAAACTAACCCTGAATAACGCATTAAGTGAATAGTTCAAGTAAAATATTAGATACCGAACTCCAGCTAACAGAATTGAGATTCTACAAAAAGATCTATAGTTTTTGGTGTTCAGAAGCATATTTCTTGCTCTTATTAGTATATCTTCGTTCAGAAGCGTATTTCCTTATCAACTTCCTGCAGGTTCTAGTGTCTAACAGTATATCTTCCTACAAAGGCGAAATCTTCACAAAGTATAAATCCCTAAACTCTAGTATAATATCTCTTCTAACCCCTTTATCAGTTTCCCCCAGGCTCTTTGGGCCAGAGAGCATTGAATTTTATATATTCTAACCCTTATCTCCTATCTCTTAACTGAAATGCATAATAAAGGGTGCTTGAGATTGCTTGTTAAAACTGTTTATCTGCTCATTGCGCTCCCATTCAGCCTAAAAGACAGTTTTGAAGGCGTTTGGCACTGCTATCCAAACTGCTTATCTGATGTGAGGATAAAATAAGCAATTTTGAATAATCAGGTTGGAAGATGCTTATTCGAAACTGCTTATCTAATATTATAAAACAGCATCATCAATATTAATGAAAAATCACAAACACCCTCTTAGGTGTCTGGGATTGCTTGTTTTAAACTGCTTATCTCTTAAAAAAAATCAGCAGGTACCATCAAGCATATTTGTAAATGTTTATTTACTCTAAAATAAGCAGATTAACAGTTCTGTTCAGACACTCAAAACTGCTGATATGCTACAGATATAAACAGATAAGTACTTGAATAAGCAATTCCAAACACCCTCTAACATTTGCCACCACAATTTAACTACGTTACTAACTCACCATAAGTAGCTTTGCACAAATCAAATCTATTGAAGTGCTTATGTGCCAGTTATTACAAAATAATTCACAAAGCTAAATACTGACTTGAGTGCTTAATGTGCTTTAGCTTCCAAATTGTTGTACATCAAATTGGTGCAATACATTGGACATGAAACTAGCTGGGTGCAACTATATTTCAAAACGATGCTCTTTACCCACCAAAAAAATGCAAACCTTTGGCTCATACCTTGGAGATTCTCTAATTGGCTATGCATCATATTTGAATGAGACCCACCTCCTGAAAGCAGATGGTATTATTTATCCTACTGATCCGCTGACACAAACCAAAGTTTCTTACTAATTTCACCCACGTTCTTATGTTCAAAGGGTTTCACTATATCTTCTATCAAAACAGGAATCTACAATGAATTCATAGGGCCCTGATTTAAACTCAAGTATAATGTCTCCTCCAACTTCCTGCAGGATCTTAGGTTCATAGGGCCCTGAATTATGTTCGGACTATCTTATCTCCTATATCTTATTTTGAAAGACTATCCTTTGCCTGCAAGATCTAACTTGCTTAACAAGTTAGCTTATTAAAGATTTAAAGTAAGAACAACTAAAGACAACTCAAGATGGAAGCTTTGATCTTAAATCTGAAGTCACAGTGGCCACCATAAGCAGCCTGATGAATGCACAAAGTTGCAAAACTGAATCCTTATTTAAGAGGTTGACAAGTGGGTACAGTGAACCAAGATCCTCAAAGCTAGACCATCGAATTAATGATTGACCATTTTACTAATGTCCCACCAAGGGAACTTGAATACCAAAAAATTTACTGTGTGACAAAACATCGATGGATGTTATCCAATGGATCAATCTGAGAAATTTATTTTTAAGTATCGATTATGAGTTAGGATTGGTGCATAGCCTAAAAAGGAACCTTAGTCTAGGTTGTGCTGTTTGAATTCGACTTAATTGACTTAATATGAAAAAAACTAAATTTATTAAGTCATATGAAAACTGTTTGTTTTTTACTTAATAAAGAAAGATGACTGAAAATATTAAGTAATAAAACTGAGGGTGTCTGCATTAAGTCATCTCTTAATTAAACATGACTTAATAGAAAACTTTAACAAACAAGCCCTTAGTCTAGGTTGTG
>CP139505.1:199818040-199961589 GCA_021014915.2 Artemisia tridentata subsp. tridentata
TTTCGTGTAGCCTCGTAGGCTTTGTGTAACACCCCAACCCGATAAGGGTAGAAGTATTACGTTATGGTGACATATGAAAGCAAACAAAAGCATATGACTTAAATAATACAATTGAATCTCGAAGGTTACAAAGGAAAAACTCTGAAATACAAGGTTACAAAATAGAACAACAATAAATACTAAGTGTAAAATGTAATCTCTTCTAGTCATCTCTAATCCAGAATAGCTATCAAGTATAGTCTTCTAAGTCCAAAGTACTCTCCACTCATAACCCAGCTTCCAAACTAACACCTGTCGCAGGAAAAGAAATGCGGCTGAGCTTAAAAAGCCCAGTGAACAGATATGTATAAACGAAACAAAAGAAAAGGAACAAAGAATATAATATGGTGCATTGGGGAAAACATAAGGCATAAACAAATGAATATCAAGGTGTAAGGAATGGTCAGTAATCAATCCCCGAGCCCAAACAAATCAAATCATAATCATAGCGTATCATCAGTAACCATAGAGGAGCGACCTCTTAAATATGTGAAGGACGTGTATTGCACACATCATCAATCACCAAATAAAATCATATCATATAATATACAAAGCAAATCTAGGATGCATCCATACGCCCCTGCATAAATCATAGTGGCCATAACAAGTATAAAATGCGCATATCATAATAAAAAGGGACGATGTGGAACATCACTCGACCACACTAGAGTCACGCCATTGGTGCATCAATGACCCGGCCATGGAACCCCCATGACAAGGAAAATATAATGGCTCGGGTATCAAACTGAAGGGTTCAAATGTCATGTCATATCAAAGGTCCAATTTAAAGGTTTATATTAAATGTTCATATCATAGTGTTATAAAAGTAATCCTTTAATAATAGCTTTCACAAAAGTGATATTTAATAACAGTTTTCATAAAGAAAGTCTTTCAAAGTAGTTTTCATAAAAGTCAGTAAAATTCCATATAAAAGTGGTATCGCATCGTGCTCATAAACATCATTTTTAAAAATAATTTTCCTCAAAACATTTTCATGGTATACTTAAGAAAGGTTTTCACATCCAGTTATAATATCAAATGAACTTTCAAAGTATCAAGGGATTCGAATACTGATGTCACAAGGGGTAACGAACGAATTATATCAAGTATCATATCATATGAATCATAATGAACGAATATCAAATGGATCAGAATACCAAGCATCAAGGAAACATAGCAAAGACTCAAAGGTTCATATCAAGATAAAGAATCACAATCAAGGATCAAAAGTCATGAGAGAAAGACACCCTTACTGAAAAAGGGTAGAATATCCGTACCTTAGACCGCAAGTGCAAACATAACAGAAAACATAAAGATTGGAAGCAACTCCTTCTTCAGCGGATCTACACGAATTCATGATCGTCTTATTAATAACTTATTTTAAATCAGATTACTCATTTTAGTCGGCTTTCCATTTTTAATAGCTTTCCTTTTATAGCAGCTTTCCAAAAATAGTAAGTTTCCTCTTTAAGTAGTTTAAGCATTTTAAGTAACTTTCTATTTTTAGCAGGTTTCCTGAATTAGTAAGTTTCCATAATTAGTATGTTTCCTTATATAGTATCTTAGGGTTACTTTTATTCTATTTAGGGTTTACAATAGATCATTGTTTAGTTCACTTACTAATTATAGCCATGTCTCATATTAATTGGAGTTATGAAAAGTATTTAAGTATCTTAGTTACTTCTTGAATATCACATTAATGTAAGGATTATAGCTTATGATCAATTTTACCCTTTTTGATTAAGTTACACACTTATTTAGCTTTTTAGTTATATTAACAGCTTTTACCCATAAACAGGTCACCACGTTACGAATTTTTGTACCACGTTAGAACTCTAAAATAAAATCCAAAAATTTTTAAACAGATACTTCAATGTCTTTATAATCCACACGAATTTTCCCAAAATTTATTAGTTAATTTAACCCCGTACAAAAAATACTCAAACTCAGAATACCCAGAAAATCTACCTGTTGTTGTACCCAGAAAGTATCCACTTGAACGACCCACCCATACATCCAGGAAAAATCCCCAAAAATTCATGACATTACTTGACATATAGAAGTTACATACTGGAGAGTTTCATGACTCAAATCCTCATAGTTTATAAATTAAAAATCGGCAAAGTGGACTGATTTCCAGACTCTCGAATTCAGCTTCAACACTTAATCACACAAAAATCAAAAACACGACCAAACCAACTCGAAATCACTCCAAATCAATTGGAGAACTTAACTAAGACATAAAACTAAGTTTTCATGAAAAAGAACCGAATCAAACCATTTTATATCATGACCTATCTCGCTCACAAATTCAGGTATACATGCTGTCTCAGATTCAGAATTTATATTAGACCATTTTAACACATGTTTACGCACCCACACTCATACACGACCCTCACAACTCATAAGATCTATATTTTAGACATCTCTTAACATGTTCTCAAAATCCCACAAAGATCACCCACGAAAATTCCATCAAAACCCTAATCCCTAATTCGTTATTTTATGTGATGTTCTTATGATTTTATGTGACAAACTTATTCGTTTACACGTTTAAGGTTATAGTCGATTTATATTAGCTTTCATGTGACATGTTACACGTTATAAAAAGGATCAAATGAAGGAAAAACAAAACAAGGTAATGCATCGTTACCCTTGAAGATCAAATCGATGAACAAAGATCAAGAGCCAAAAACACCACACGGCTTGACTTCTCCCTCGAACTAGAACCAATACCCACGTTTTTAACACCTTTCGAACCTGTGGTAAACACCACGACCAAGCCTTTCCAATACACGATCAAGATACTCCTTTTCTTTGCTTTGATTCGAACAAGAAAGAATAGGAAAAAAGGGGCGGCCGATTTCTTTTGTAGGGTTTTAGGGTTTTGTTTTTGTGTGTGATAATATCTTGGTGAAAATAAAATATTGTGATGTTTAAGAAGGAGGGGGCCGGCCTAAGGGGAGGATATGAACAAATATTCCCCTTCCAAATTTGAAAGATAACATGTTTATTTTGTTTATGTGTAGTGCAAGTTGTGTACAATTGTTAAAATAAAAATGGACTTAACCAAACGTGTATGTAGGCGTGTGATATAGTTAAATGTACACCATTTGTTTTATCATAAGTCTTTATTATCGTATTACTTTTATTCATTCAATTATTAATAGTTAGATACTTAGGTTATATTCGGGATGAAATGTCTTAATGAATTTGAGATCAAAAGGGTATTCTGGGTATTTACGTGTTCAGAAATTTTGGGTTTTACAACTCTTCCCATCTAAAAAATTTTTTTCGTCCTCGAAAATTGAAGTCGCAAAAGTTAGACGGAGACGTAGCAATTCACAAAAGATCGTCACAAATATCCTCACGCTCGGGGAGGTTCTTCCAAAAGAATCTTCACAAACCAAATACTTTCTCATGACTCAGTCTTGACAACAAGGATACAACGAATGTGGGACAAATGAGTAGCAGATGACAAATGACAGATGACAGGTGATAGTTGGAATCCTACAAGGAGACATACGAAACACATAAACCTACGAAGAGATCGATAGAACTTAATCAACTCCTACCAGATTCTGAATGAACAAAGGAATTTGCCGAAATAGAAGGAACACCAATCGATTCATCAAACGTATCAAGAGTTTCCTAAGAAAAGGTGGATAACCTATTCGTACTAACGATCACTAGGCGCGTATCGGAGTATCAAAACATATTAGAAGGCATGCTAAGAATGATAGGATAATTGTACGGATAAGAATGAGCCTAAGGGCTAACATGTCGTGAATAATTATTCTAAAGACATCCTCATAAACAGACAGTTATTGATCCTCATATAACAAAATTCTCAGATTCTACCCATGGCAGATCATAACAAAACAGATCCATCGAAACATAGGTGTACTTCTTCATAGTAACAGATCGAATTCATACTGACAGAAAACAGATTGGTTGATAACATCAAACGGCAGAAAGCTCTACAATGAGTCCCTAACAGATGAACAGAATTTAGCAACCGCGGTCAAATGTTCAAACGTATCCAGTCGCCTGACGATAACGGTAGAATAAACGCATCGGTAGAGTAAATCTATAGTCTCACTAACCGCTGATAATACCGATGAGATGCCAGATATCTAAGCTTCCTAGGCACTCCTCCAGATATCCTATGCCCACAATAAGTGCACGTTATATGATGTAAGTATTATCACGTTGATCAGGCGTCATAATACTAGCATCATATAAATATGCCCTCATGATGGTTATACTTTATCTCGAGTCGTGAACAAAACAACCTATCTTAATCCACCTAGTCCTTCTACAGTCTCAGAGGTCATCAAAATCAACAACGTAACCAAGAGGAGAACGAAACTACTCGTAAGAGTACGGAAATCCTAGAGTGTCTATCGGAATTTAGGGTACATCATCAAAGGCATCAGATCTTCCACAATTCGTCAACCTTCCCATAACAAAACCATCATCAAACATACGCAGAATGAACACAAAATGGAATTTCTATTAGAGAACCCAAATCATTCAAAGGATCTTATTACCGGGTAATGGAAACTTAAGTGGGTTAAGCAGAAGTGAAATACGTCATCAATAACTTCATCCCTCACAGAATCAACTCATCCAAACATGAATGTCGCAAGTTCATCCCTTACAGAAACAACAAGAATATTTTTTGTGGCACTTTGCGACTTCTTATTCAAAGTAAAAAAGTCGCAAGTTGCTCCGTCTAATTTAGGAAGAACACTTTTTTTGTCTAGAAAAAAATATAAAAGTTGAGCGACTGTTATAATTTCAAAATTTGCTCTTAAATTTTTTAACACTATTTAATATGCATAGGCAAAAATGATTCTTATAAATATTGGACCATCAATTTTTACTAACTTTAATTAATATTAAAATAATACTACATTTAATTTTTTTTTATCCATTCCATATTATAAAACAAACAATGAATTTTACTATTATTTCTTTTCTCTCTTATATTTTTTTTTCAAACCATTACGAAATCCAAATCCGATTCTAATCAATTTTCATACCAAACGCGCCCCGAAACTCAACGATTGTGCGACTCTTTTAAGATTTTGACACGTGTCACATTTTATATTAATAAACTATATGGTGTGTAAGAGGTGTGTATACTACTCCCTCCGTCCCACAATAATTGTCCATTTTGACTTTTGTAAGTCTTTTTTATTTAACTTTGACCATTAATATTTTTATTTGTTTTATATAATACTTGATGAAAATTATACTAATGAAAATACATTTAAAACCTAAAATATTCATATATTTTTAATCAAGTATTATATTACACAAATAAAAATATTTATGGTCAAAGTTGAATAAAAAGACTCAAAAAAGTTAAAGTGGACAATTATTGTGGGACGGAGGTAGTATTAGTTTATTAATGAGGCCTTGCAGTTTTTGAGCTACTGACGGCTTATATACTTTATTCGACTTGTTTTTTTTTGTCTTTTAGCGAAAAAAATAAACCAAATTTAATACTCAAATGATCAAAACGGCGACGATTTGACTACTCCATAGTTGTGTTACCGACGGCTTATATTTAACGAGCGGGGTAGCCCGCGCGTTGCTACAGGAGATTTTTTAAACAACCATAGACAATAATCACTAATAGAAATAGACGAAAACGGATGATGCTAACATAGGTTAAAAAAAAAAAAAAAAAAAAAAAAAAGAAAAGAAAAAAAAAAGTGAAGCTGAAATTCATGCCAATTTGTTATTGTTGTTTGGTGGCATTTGGTGTGGCAACCTAGGTGTGAAGATTTCTTATACGATAGTGTATCAATGTAAAGTTGTAGGTTACATTAGGAATCAGTTTGCTTGATGTCCTATATCTGAATCTATAACACTAACAGGTGTTAATCACCAACTTTAATACTGCCTTGTTGTGACACTTTGATTGTGATCTTCTTTGCGGGTATGTTGCAATTCATCTTGGGCAATATAACCGCTGGTATGTCTGTGAAAATATAAGAAAAGAGAAAGTTAATGATCCTTGTTATCAATTTTTTTGCTTAATATCAAGGCAAATAGTATGTGCATAAATGAGCATACCAAACTATCATTTAATAGCATTAATTTTGACTTTAATACACAGGTAGAACTTGCTTTAAAATGACATTAGGATATTCATTAATATATAAGCTACTTGAATTAGAAAAAAAAAATCTGAAAGAAATAGTAAAAAATGAGTTTGAAGGCAGAAATGAGTGAAGTTTCGTCAAATGATTCAACATGTTTTGATGAAATTTCTTCACCATGGTCTAGCTAACTTCTGCTAATGCTACTGTCACTACTCAAGATCTTTTTATGACTGGCAAAAGGGTTCAAGTTCTAGGACTTCCAAGCAGGGAGAGTGGCAAAATGATTCAAGTCCTAGGCCTTGCAACCAAGGAGGTTTATCTAAAAATGACAGCCAAAGGGAAAGGGAGAAGCAGTTGAAGTGTTGTCATCACTGCCTTTTGTTAAGAAAGTATCTTTCTATTTTTCTAATGAAGTATGCATGTATATATGAATCTATGGATATAATGTAATATGCATCTATGTGTGTATCTATGTAATAAATTGTTGCTTGTTTGTGTTTTGTATCCGATGTCATATAAGGTTAATGGTATGGGAATTTTAGGTTATTTGGTAAACATAAAAAAAAAAAAAAAAAAAAAAAAAAAAAAAAAAAAAAGGTATTCTTTAAATGAAAATTAGAAGAGTAAATTTCATTATGGTCTAAATCTATAGCCTTCTAAATCAAACCAAAGTGAACACCTCAATTTTAGACCTTTGCTTTCAAAATAGAAACCGACCATAGGTTAAATAAAAATTTGTCATTTCTCATAATATAAACAGGTTATAACAGCAATAAATTACAGTATCAAAAGACAGTATACAATGATGAATTTTTGTTACCAAATTTTCCAAAATGTGTGAGTATCAGTATTTATTAAGCAACGAAAGTGAGATGCATTGTTAGATAGATGTGTTGTAATAATTGATGTTTTCAAAATGAAGTTCAATGCAGCACACCTTTGCTATTCCAAGTTATAGTTATAATCTTTGGCTTATATAGTAATGAATGGGAGGCCAGCTAATAAGCAGCAGATAGATATACCTATTATTGAGTGAGTCGTTCCATATAAGAATTGGGCGAAAACACAGAAACTTGAGAACGACAATGCAGGTGTCACAGAAGATAGGAGGTGGTTCTATAGCAGTGATTCGTTTCCTGTGACAATGCATCAATACATTAGAACAAAACTGAAAGATATCTAACACATATTTGAAGCGGGTCATGGCAACAAACACACCTGATTTTGTTTCATGTTCACATGCTTCTGATGTTGGTCTTAATATACCTGCACATGCGTAATCATGCAAACATAAAATTTGTCAGGGTAATTTGTTCTTATCAAGTAATTTGGTCTTACAAGTTTTTTTTTTTTTTTTAGTTTCTTTTTGAGTAAAAAAGAAAAGGTTTTCCGGCGATGGAGACTAAGGAGGGAACTTACTAATACTAAAGGCAATCACTATATGTCATGGTACTTTACCTTTATACTCAATGCAGATCCTTGCATCTGATGCAAACCTGAGAGTGAAGGAAGAAGAAAAAGATGAAACATTAAACATACAAACATAAATTCAAGACCCAAACGAATTTTGATTACCTCCACAATCAAAATATAACGAATAAGCTACAAATAATAATCATGATAATTTGTACCTGAGGGTGATGGTTAAACTCAACTACATTGTTTAAATCTTTTTCCTTTGTGATGTAGCAAGCTTCAATCGACTCCATCTAGGTGGTTTAGGTCTATTCTAATACTTTGGAAGAAGATCTGGAAAAAGAAAAATCTTTAATAATATATGTTAACTTCAAAATCCAAACAAAAGATCGCAAATTTCAAAATATTAAATCAATAACAACAAAAGATGGCAAGTTTGAAAAATCTTTGATAATATGAATGTACGTACTTTGTTATGCTGACTGCTTCATTGTCAATGCCTTCCATATCACTGTCCCACCATCTACTGCCATCAGCGTCTGTTCACAGACACAATTTATCGATTGCTATTACATTTTATTTGTAATTTTCAAATACTCATTTTCAAAATAGTACAGATGTGATACTTACAAAGGTTATAAAGAGGAAGTGGTTTCTCTTTTCTAATAAAGGGTTTGTTAAAGTTTGTTAAACGCTTCGGAGCAGGCACTTTACCATAAAAACCCTGTGATCATTTGAAACACTTGAATGTTAATGAAGTAGTTAGTTAGAGAGCATGTGTATAGTATGACTTGGTAGCAAACTAACAGTAAAAGAGTAAATCACCTGCACTTCCAAACGTGTTTCTTCTCTTGAACGAATCCTGACTTTGTCATTTTTCAGTCAATAGTGCGATATTGCTACTTTGAATAATGTCAAGTAAACCAAACAAATCTTGTCCTTTGGTCTTGTTATTGGTCATAGTGGTTCCCGGTGATAGAAATGATCTCTCTTTACCCTGACAATAATTGCTGATTAATTCATGAACAAAGCACACTGACAATAAAGGAAAATATAACAACGGTTTTAACTAATCCTATGGGTAAACATTTAAATCATATTTCCTACAGAGGCCCAAATGTTATTAACTTAAATTTCGAGCAAGTGACTCATGTTTTCTAATGGTGATCTTATCTTCCTGAATATAACTATTACTGAGTTGTTGAATCCATCACACGAGACCACTTTCTCTTTATAACCACTGTAAATATCACATAACATAACTAAACCCTAATCTTCATTTGCAATTGACCCACGGCGAGCAGTAAAAAAAAATTACTCGGTGTGGCCATAACCAATTTTAAAATGATCGAATCATAAAACGAAAAACATAACTAAACCCTAATATTCATTTGCAATCAAGCTGAAAACCCTAAAGAAATTAAGACATGAATACTTGTACCTGCTTATGATTCTAATATTTTTCGTTCGATGCGAAGCTGTTGATGATCCACCACTTATTCCGGCGTCCAAGGGGTCACTTGATTCACGTGTGTTTGGATCTGGTGAAGTGTTTTAGTGATTCGATTTTGTGTTTGGATCTATTGATGATGAACTGATTTCATTTTGTGTTTGGATCTATTGATGATGTCGCCGTGTGGTACTGTAGGTGGTGAGGTGTTTGAGAGAGAAGAGGGTTCTGGAACATGACTATTTTTTGTGGCATATAAAATGGTATAAAACGGATGAAGAGTATTAAAAGTGGTACTGTTATTATCACTGTTACGTACACCTCTTTGAAGCAAGTGTACTGTTATTAGCACTGTTCCGTACACATTTTTGTGCAACCCACCTTCTAACAAATACGTACACCTCTTTGAAGCAAGTGTACTGTTATTAGCACTGTTCCGTACACATTTTTATGCAACCCACCTTCTAACAAATAGATAGATATATAATTTCTTGAGCGACTCATATGTAGATTTATTATTATTATTATTATTTTTACGTGTAATTTATATTACAGCTCGTGTAATTAACCCCCAAATTCTTTTGTCATCCCAAAATATGAAAACTTGTAACTTATGTAAACCATAAAAAAGGACGTTTTATTAGCAGCATGTTTCATATTAATTACTTCGTTTTTAAGGATAATTAATTGGTTGCGTCTATCGGCCTATGGCCTATTGTGTAGAACCTGATGATGTACGAAATCTTTAAGCCTCGTTAAAGACTAAAACTCTAAAAGTGTTGAGTTTGGAAAGGCTAAAATGATCATACTCCATATTTAACCATTTGGTTGTTATGTTTATCGGATGAACCTCAAAATAGTAGAAGCAGGGAGCGTTGAGTGTAATGACCTTTTCGGTAAATAGCTGTATGAGTAAATCATACTCAATACTAGTATTTTGTTCTACTGTTCTACAAAATACCTTATATCTGCTATTAAAAGTTTAAAGCGTGTTTAACATGTACGGAAGCGTGTAATTAAAGTGAGAATAACTAATTTAAGTCAGCGTAGGAGTTCCTTAAATATGCATCAAGCAGTTTTCTATCTAACTATTTTAATCATGATAGCTTAATATGACAACATTTGACTTAGAAAATATAGATTTTTATTTTAAACATAGTATAGTTTAACGGTAATGAATCTTAAATATTTTAAATAATAATGTCTATATCACTATAGGGTAAACTTATAATATATATATATATATATATATATATATATATATATATATATATATATATATATATATATATATATATGTATATATATATATATATCTTAAATACTTATATTCTAAAAATGGTCAAGTGAAAAGTGAAAAACTGAAATTTCAGTCAATGCCCATTTTGCCCTTGTCAATGAATGGAAATCGAATGGTTGAAGTTTGGAAAGTATTCTATGCAAACGAGAAGGAAAGTTGACATAGAAATGCAAAATGGAAAGTATTCAATGCAAATGATAAGTCACTCAATGCAAACGATTTTGGAAATCATTCATGCAAGAAATGTTAGGAAACATTGCTGGACTATTGGAGTGTGAAAACTAATGCTGGAACATGTTAGGAAATGAAAACTGAAATTTATAGAAGGAAAGTCTGACTTTTTACATGCCATTAAAGTGAAAAATGGAAATGAAAGGCTGAACACAGGTAGTATACTTCTTGCCTTCTATCACACACATCAAAGCAAACACACACACACACACACACACACACACATGTATAAACTCTCCTCTTTCTCCAACCTAAAACACACGCACTACCAAACCCTATCTTATAGCTGCCGCCTCCACTTCCGCCGAACGTCACCCTCGCCGGACCTCACCTTCGCCGGACCTCACATCCGCCGGACGTCAACTCCATCGGATCTCACCTTCGCCGGACCTCACCTCCACCGAACCAAACCACCACCACTGAAACCCACCCTCCTTCGAACCCCGCACGTCCGCAGCCGCCCTAAAGTTTTCTCAATAGATCTAAAGTTTTTAAAGGGTTTTATTATTGTTTATTGACTTTCCTTGATAGATCTAAATGGTTTTTTTGCGTTTTTTGTTATAGGAACAAAAGCTGCCGCCGCTACTATGGACTCGCCGGAAACGTAGCTGTCGCCACTGAGCCGCGTTTTATTGAAGGTTTTAAGGTATTTTTTTTTTTTTTTTCTAAATCTTTATATTTCTTGAAGGCTTTCTTTTGCAGATTTGTAAATTTTATTATGTGGATCTAAGTTTCTATAACATTTTGGGTAATTTTAACAGCTGTCGCCGCCACTTTCTTACCGGATACTTCCTGTGCTGCCCCCGCTTTCTTACTGCTGCCATCGGGAACCACAGCTATTGCCGGAAAATTTTGATTCTTTATCAGATCTGTTATAAAGTTAATGCAAATATCATTGTTTATTTTGTTGTATAATTTTGTTTGTATGTTTAATTAATATTTATGATAAAGTTAAACTTTTTTATTCTGTTTGTGGTACTTTTGTTGCTTGAAGTTTATGAAAATTTTGTATATTGTTTTAGTAGATTTATTTGTATCCTTTGGGTGTTTAAATCTTTTTGTTATTTTATTTGTGAATTTTGTAATTTTGGTAAAGTTGATGTGCAGATACTAGCTATTTATGGTAAGTAAAAAAAATTGACGTAAATTATTGTTATTTTCTTTCTAAATTTTGTGTATAAATTGTTGAAATTGTTTGGTAAATAATGTACCAAAAATTTATTTAAAGAGAAACGTTTAAAATGTGGAAAACTAGAATGGGGGGTTGAATAGTTTTACGTCTTTTTAATTTATTATAAAAACTTTGTTTACTTTTAAAAACTTAAATTCGAATTTATGTGAACTCAACTCTTGAACAATATGAACAAATATAAGTAAATCTAAATTAACAATACAAGTAAAGTAATGAAATGAAATGAAAGATAGAGATGGAAAGATCGAACCGCGAGACAAATGATTTATAGTGGTTCGGCTCCAAGGACACCTTCCTTGCCCTACTCCACTCCTCGAGCACCTAACTCGAGAATTTTCTTCACTATGTCAACAAGCTCCCTTATGCTGGAGAAAACCTTACACAACTTTCGCTTACACCAATTTTACGACACAAAGCTAAATGTCGAGTTCTAATCGTAGCTAGAACCAATCTCACAACTTCAATCACAACTTCTTCACGACTTCTTCACAACTTCTTCACTACGGCTTCACAACTTCTTCATGACTTCTCACGACTACTACACACCACAACTACTTCACAACTTCTACTCTACTTCTTCTTCACAACACTACTATTTCTTCACAACTACAATCTAGTTCACAACTATACACTACTTCTTCACTTCCTAATACTACTTCTTCACGCCTCTACTTCTTCATACCTTTGCTTCTTCACACCTTTACTATACTTCTTACACACTAAACTAATCTAACCACTTTATGTTCAAACCTATCTAATTAATATACACACTTTATACACAAATGAATGAATGATTTACAAAGTTTACTAAACTAACAACTTAGGTAACAAGATGATACTAAGTTGTAATACTTCTAGTCTTGATTGATAGAAGTATTCTTCTTTTGCACTTGGATGGTAGAATCTTGGATCACTTAGAAACCAATGCTTAAGAATATATGATCAAAGGATTTAGAAAGGATTTAGAAAGATAAAAGAAGAGATTTAGAACAGAAGGTTTGGGGTGCAAAAGGTAAGGAAAAAGTCCAGGAATGAACCAGTATTTATAGGCAAAGCTGGGGGCTAGAGGAGTGTGGGCGGTCCCCTTAATAATTAAGGGGGCCGCCTAGATAATTAAGGGGGCCGCCCCTTATATCCGTTGCCCAGCTTTGTCTTTTTGTGGGGAAGGTTTTTCTGGAACATTTTTGCCATTTTTTGTTAAAAATTTGAATTCATAAATTTATTATGGATTAAACATTTTCCTTTAATTTCCAAAAATGATTTTGTAAAAGATATAAAATGTTTGTATCATTTTATAAAAAATCTAGTGATTAAGAAAAAGTTCTGACCGGATCTACACACTCTCTTTGTGTTAGATGAATACTTTGAATGATGTCTAGTCTAGCACGCAGAATTTACTAGCTAGCACTTAGAAGATTTGTTTGTTTGTGTTTTGTATTAATGAATCAACAAAGAATGAACAATGAACAATATACTTCAACTTCAACGATTCAATATTATTAATCAATAATATGAGTGATCTCTTATCACTAGGGTTTACAACCTTGAATCTTAACTAAGCAATAGTTAATCGTAAAACTTCTATATCATAACATTAACCTAGGTAATCCTTTTATAGACTAAGGATTCCTTCACAAGATAACTATCAACTAAACCGTATAAGATATTCACAATATCTTTTCTATAATTATCTATTACATAAACAGTACAAACTTCTTCACTCAACAGTACTAACTGCTTATGTCTTCAACCTTCTTCAGCAGTACTAACTTTCATCTTCAACAGTACTAACTGCTATAGCTTAATTTCCTAACAATCCTCCCCTAAACTTATGATTTCTATCCAAATCACTAAGTTTCTTCAAATTAAGCTTCTTCTTCTTAATGTGGAAAATTCTTTCAAACATCTATCCCATCAGTCACTTTAGCCTTTGACTTTTCTTTGCTCTACAAGGTTGAAAATCTTTGTAATCAACAAGTCTGCCATCTCAGAGTCTTCTTCAACCTTGAGTCTTCCTTGTATCATAGCTACTAACACAAATGTTCTGAGTGGATAGTCTTTTTCCACCAACATATAGATTTCTATCCCATCTGGAGTAGAAACTCTATGTACTCCACACGATTCAAACAAATACCAATACACATCTTTAACTTGTGCTTCAAATCTCCACATTGACTCTCCACTATCTGGTTCATAGATTCTCTTCAACTGAACCCATAATTCTTTGTCTTTGTCTTCAGTAGGATCTTTATCTCTGAATCTCTCTTTTACTAAGCTCCATAGTTGATTAAGATCTTCTCTGTCAAATCCTCTGAGTAAATCTTCAAACAACTTGTACCTTTCAGAAATATCACCAAGTCTGATTATCTTCCATCCTTTCATTCTTCCATCAGTGAACACTTCCCAGTCAATGATTGGATGTTTACTTGTAAAGATTTGATATAAGAAGATTCTGGAACAATCATCATCATACTCTTGATCTTCTCATTGGTTAACCCTTCTTCTTAAGACTTTTGTTTCTTTGCAGCATCAGATTCAAGAACCTCTGGTTGTCTTTTCTTTTTCCTTGTCATGCCCTCTCTGATTGGAGTATTCAGCCTTGCATATACTTCAAAGAATTTCCTTTTAATTTCAGCATCTGTCCATCCAGTAAAGTCACTCAACTTGTAATTAGCTTGATTCTTCAAATAGTGCTTCATGAAATTGACTTTCTCCTTCTTGGTAGGTAACTTGGTCTTGTAACCTGACTTTTGCCTTTCTCTGATTCTGTGCATTAAGTTACTCCAAGTAGCTTCTTTATTTGTCTTCAAGATAAATTCCTTGAGCATCTCTGACTTTTCTTCTACATTTAACTCCTGATCATTAAGAACCATCACAGCATGAGCCTTTATAATACAATCAGAATCTAACAAATATTGAAGTTGTTCATTAAACTCTTCTTGATTAAAATCTTTAGTTCTTGTTCTATCCATGAAACCAGCTATGTTCTTTTCATCATCAGCAGCCATTTTCCTTGCTAATTCCTCATCTTGAGCAATCTGAGCTTTCTTAGCTTCTTCATCAGCCAATTCTTCTTCTACCATTCTCCTTGCAACTTCTGCATCATGATCTATCTGAACTTGAGTTTTTGGTTTTAATGTCTTGAGCCTTTCAAGTTCTTGAGCTGCATCCTCTTCTTCTTGTGTCATAACTCTTTTACCTTCATCAGCTCTTCTTCTTTCATAAACTAGCTCAGCTAAAGTTTCACCAGTTGGAACTGCTTGATGCTCTATCTCAGCAGTTGGAACTGCTTCCACAGTCTGAACCTTTTCTGCTTCATGGGTATCAGTCTGAACTGCTTCAAGTTCTTCTTCTTCCATATCTGCATTACCAGAACCTATATCAAATTGTTCTTCTTCCTCTTCATTATGCCTCCCCTGAGAACTTGATCCATCTTTGTCTTTACCAAATTTCCTCCCCTATTTGGAAGAATTTCCACCATCAGCATCATCTGAATCATCTGAGTCATCACTAGAAGAATCATCATCCAATACCATTCTTGCCCTTTTCTGCTTGAGTTGATCTTTCAGCTTTTTCACCTTCAAAGATAACCTGTTAAAAACTTTAGCAGAATTCTCCTTGTGTGCTTTGAGTTCATCCTTGGTGCTTGCAAGTTCTGTCTCCAAACTTTCAACTTTGGCAACTAACTTGGTACATAATTCCGTCAATGCATTTTGATTAGAACTACCCTCATCACTTCTAGCTGTGTGACCTGCTATGAGAGGTGAATCATGGGGAAAGGATCTAGGAATCACTCTAGGTGTTTCCCTTCTCTTATAAGTGATGCGCAATTGTGATGGTTGGGTTCTTTCAAGTACTTGAGTGGATGTGTGATGGGGATCAGTTGGAACTGCTGAACCTTCGCCCAACTCAGTTTGAAGCATTTGAGGAAACAATGGAACTGGTTCCCCTTGAAAAAGCCTACTAGCCATAGCCATATTTTGAAAAACCTTTGATTGAAGGCTGGGAGTAGCAAAAATTTTAGTTGGTTTTGTAAGCAGGTATGTCTTTTTATTCAAAAGTGTTTGAACAAACCTGGGATACATTAAAAACTTTATTTTGCTTGTAACATTAGATTCCATACCCTCAAAAATAAATTTTGAAAAGTTAAAAACCTTGTTTGTAGACAAGCAAATGAGAGCAATAGCAATATTGCTACTGAACTGCTCCCAAGCAGTCTTTTTAGGATTTAAACAACTTAAAAGAGTATGTATCAAAAATCTCCATTGAGGTGAGAAACATCCTTTTGGAAAAGTTAATTTATGTTCAGATGTATCATACCCCATTTTGGTAAGTTCTTCCCATATTTCAGTGTTAGGCATAGTGTTAATACCATCTGAGTCATTTAATTTAAGATGTCTCCTAATTATAGACTCGGTAACAACAAAAGATACACCATCCACTTCAGAATGAATTTCTGAGTCTCCATCTTCACTAGTCAAGACATTAGCATTCTGCCAGAACTGTGTGATGTGCGAGACATAAAGAGTAGGAGAAATAGTTAGAGCATACCTTATGTGAGAGTGGTTGAGAAAGTCCACAATCTCATAAAACTTTGGCCCATCTCCCGCCTCTGTTTTCTCAAGAAACGCAACCTGATTATGACGCTTAACAAATTCCAATCCAGCCATTCTTAGTGATGAAAAATGAAAGATTATAGCAATACGATGATCGTTTAAATTGGAACTAAGGTTTTATGTAGTCGTTTGGGGTTTATAGGTACTGTTTAGGGTTTTACGAAATATGCGTATGAGATAAATTATCTTTAGAAAGAGAATAAATGAATTTATGATAAAACGATAATTATCGTCTATAAAAAAATCCCTATAAGTACCTTAAGACTAACGGTTTTACCCCAACGGCTAGAAAATTAATTACTGACAGATTTTTACAACGGCTAGTTGAACCGTACTAACTTTGTACTAACCGTACCAACTGTTGGAAAAATTTTGTTGAGCCGTATGAACTTATTGTAAAGAATTTTAAAATACCATGGCTCAAACATAGTTTTTAGCAAACTATCAGCTATCAACGGATTTGATATGTCTTTACCAATAGCCGTTTACTTTGGACTAGCCAACTCTTCACACTTAGATATGGTGAGCTGATAACCATACAATTTTTGGTAAATTGTCAAACATCAATGGATTTGATTAGTCTTTACCAGAAACCGTTTGCTCTGGACTAGTTGGTTCTTATGTGGGTTAGACATGGTGAACCAATTACCATTTGTTGTGTGCAAAGATCACACACTCAGCTTCAAATCACCATTACAGTCCAAAACATATAGCATTTAATTCCTTGATGTTTATCATCCAAAACCTGCAAGTGTTAGTCCAAAAAAAAAAGAAACAAGCCACAAAGAACTTGTCTCACAATATGAAAGTATATGACTAACAATGCACATTACAAGAAAAATTAATTTCCTTGTGGTACCCAAGCTAAAACAGACTTAGGCTTTCCTCTTGCATCAACATAATTCATTATTTTCAAAACAATTTTAGCACCATTGGGTTTGATGGGTCTCTAAACCCAACATGCTGATGCATTCACACCATTTCCCATATTTCCCTTAGTAGTGTTTTTATTAAGACCAGTACCAATTACTCTGCTAGCAGTTGGAACTGCTGGCTTGGTAGTTGTTACCTTAGGTTTCCAAACTTGGTTTTTCACTACTTGTCTGTTTTGAAATGGTCTTTTAACAGTTGTTGGTGCTGATTTGGAAAACATTTTTGCACCTTGAACTGTTGGCCTTGGGTTAACAGGTCTAATAGGTCTGACAGTCTGAACTGCTGGTCTAGCAGTTTGAACTGCTTTGGGTCCAGACCTTAAAAAAACTGATCTAGGTATCATTCTATCATTCCTAAGAAAAGATTGAGGTCTTGCTATGCTCAACCTATGATTTGTATATCCAGATACCCATTTATCACAAAAATCTGCAAGATGGTCAAAGCTACCACAAGAGTAACAAGCTTTCCTATAACAGACAAAATCATCACCTAGTTGGTGAGATTTGAGGTCATTCCAATTCCTTTGGTTACCTCTTGGCTTGTTTGTGGTTCTATACATTTCTGCATACCTAACTGTTGGCCTAAAAGGTTTGGCATTTGATCTAAGCCTAACAGTCTCAGGTTTAACCATCTTTGGAACTTTTGGTTCCTCCACTTTAGCACTAACAGGCTTAACCACAGCCTGATCATCCTCATCATCAGAAGTCCATTCTTCAACAATTGGAGCATTTGAGTCCTTAGCTGAGGATACCTTACCCTCAGAAAATGAGGCATCACTTGCACTTTCATACACAGGTTTGTCAACTACATCCTTCTTGGGTTGAGGACCATAGTTAAGCACATGTAATTGAAATTCAGGGAGTCCTGTGTGTTCTAAGTCTATGCCTGGGGGTGTTGGAATTCCTCTATAGGGAGGTGGAACTGACTTATAACCTAGGCCTGACTTAGCTTTATTAAGGATCTGACACTCAATTATCTTTTGAACACCTTTTGATGTGTATTCTAGTGTGTCTACACTCATCTGAATGTTCTCCTTAGCTTTCTTAACCTGTTCTAGCTCATGTTTCAATACAGTAATTTCATTCTCTCTAAACATTAAGTCTCTCTTAACAGTAATCATATCATCAGAAAACTTTGACTCATTACTTTTATAATGAACAATTTGTTCTTCTAACACAGCTAAAGCCCTCTTATGATTTGCTAAGTTAAAAGCAGTTTCGACTAGCTCTTTTCTCTGATTCTCATATCTTGTCTTAAGTGTTTCTAGATCTTTTAAAGCTTCACAAGATTTAGAACATTTTGAAACTTGTACCTCAGAATCTAAAAATGCCATGAGAGCAACCTCTGTAGATGCTTCTGCTTCCTCCTCTGCAATGTAGCTCCAGTCAAACCCTAAGCCATCAATGGCAACCATGGCTTTCGAGCTTGAATCAGTAACCTCCACAACCCTTGACTTGTTTCCATATCCTCTGCTCTTTCCATCTTGTTGGCTTGGCAATCTGCACTCCCTTGAATAATGACCTTTCTTGTGGCAATTGAAACACTCAATCTTGGACTTGTCATACCCTGCAACATCATTGCTGTTTATGACAATCTTCTTGCCAGTCTTCTTCAAGAATCTCCTAGCTCTCAAGCTGAGAAGAGAGAGCTGCCACTTGATATCCATCTTTTCAATATCATCTTCATCAATCTCTTGAAGATCTGAATGAGTCAACATACTTCCATTGTGCTGAGTAGTCAAGAAAGCACAATAAGTATCTTCATTCAAAAGTTCACTAGTACTGCTTGAGGTGCTAGCAGTACCAAGGTTTGCACTAGCAGTACCAACTGATCCAGCAACTTGCACTTCTTCATCTGGACTTGAGGTACTGGGAGTTGATACAAAGGCCAAATTCACTGAGCTTGAGTTTGAGCTTGATCCAGCAGACTACTTAATATCATGTTCAACAATCTTGAAGTTGCTATAGAGATCCATTAAGCTCATGGAATCTATATCAGGCTTGTTTTTCCATACAACCACATGCATACCCCATTCAGCTGGTAGACTCCTCAGAAATTTGGAGTTGAGATCTTCCTGAGGCATCTCAATTCCTAGAACAGCCAATTGACTCACTAGTTTTTGAAGTCTATTAAACATATGATCTAGTGACTCGTTGCTTGTTGCTGAAAAATTCTCAAACTGTTTCTTGAGAAGGGTCTTCTGAGATTTATTGGTGGCTTCATTCCCACCATATCTTGCAACAATAGCTTCAAAAAGGGTTTTAGCACACTTAAACTTGCTAAAATTCAACAACTGGTCATTGGGAATAGTCATCAGAAGCAAACTTCTAGCCTTAACATCATTCTTGTGCCTTCCCTTCTCTTCAGTAGTGGTTGGCTTTGTCTGCACTGTAGTCTCAGATTTACCTTCAACAATAGTTGTTGTTGATACGGGTGAAAAGGAGTTTCCTTCTTCAATGATCTCCCAAAGAGTATAATCTTGAACTTGGAAGAACTGCTCAATTCTTAATCGCCACATATCGAACTCATTGGGTTTAAGCATTGGAAGCTTAGCAGCAATATTAGTCTGACTTGTTGTTGTCTCCATGTCCATCTTTTCTTGAACAAATTCGTCTGGATCTTCTAAACCAAAGTATCAGTAACCTGTCTCTGATACCACTTGACCGGATCTACACACTCTCTTTGTGTTAGATGAATACTTTGAATGATGTCTAGTTTAGCATGCGGAATTTATTAGCTAGCACTTATAAGATTTGTTTGTTTGTGTTTTGTATTAATGAATCAACAAAGAATGAACAATGAACAATATACTTCAACTTCAACGATTCAATATTATTAATCAATAATACGAGTGATCTCCTATCACTAGGGTTTACAACCTTGAATCTTAACTAAGCAATACTTAATCGTAAAACTTCTATATCATAACATTAACCTAGGTAATCCTTTTATAGACTAAGGATTCCTTCACAAGATAACTATCAACTAAACCGTATAAGATATTCACAATATCTTTTCTATAATTATCTATTACATAAACAGTATTATGACCAAACTTCTTCACTCAACAGTACTAACTGCTTATGTCTTCAACCTTCTTCAGCAATACTAACTTTCATCTTCAATAGTACTAACTGCTATAGCTTAATTTCCTAACAAGTTCCTTTGATCATATATAGGCATTTGTTTATTCATACCTTAAGTGATTAAGTTGTTAAAATAGATATTTAAAACTAAATACTTGTTTACGTCATAATCTTTCGTTTGATGATTTTACATTTTGTGATTATCAAAACGTAGAGGTATCGAAAAATATTAATAACATTTTTAGGCATTATTTATATCAACAATCTCCCCCTTTTTGATGATTACAAAATCTAAACTCATTAAATTAAAAAATTAATTTTTAGACAAGTATTTAGTGAGTTTATATCTATTTCTCCCCCTTTTTGTATAATCAAAAAGGTTATGCCGACAAGTTACGAAATTTGTCAGAATGAGAACTCCCCCTTGATGTGTGCTCCTCCTCGTTCGAGGGCACCAAGGAGTCGAGCTATGGAAATCTTGGCTGCAAAAATATTAGAAGTACAAGCATACATAGCAAAATATGGAATATAAAAACAACAATCATGGCAAACAAATATTAAGAACACATAGCAAGACATTTGATGAAGCGAAAAGTGTACCGCTTTTAGGGGGTCATTTAAGCCCTAAATCGTATTTATTTGATCAAATATTGCCCTAAATCGTTCCTTTTGTCATTTTAGGTACTTTGGAGAAGAAATCTGGAAAAGGAAGCATTTTGGACGTTTTTGGAGCATAAAAGTGAAGAAAACGACAAAGTCTCAAAATCGGCTGGAAAAGTACCTTTGACGGCGTCAGGGATTGTTCTAGACGGCGTCATGGCTTGGCAAAAGAGGTGGATATGAAAAATACACATGATAAGCCAGAGAGTTTTACAAAGGAAGTCTGACGGCGTCACCCTTTAAGGTGATCAAGGCCATCACGGTTTAAGTTAAAGAGAGACGGCGTCAAGCCCATTTCTGACGGCGTCAAGCCTTGATAAGCCAGAGCGGATTTTGGAGGACTAAAGAGGGACGGCGTCAAGAAGGCCATCCGGGAACCCTAGACACGGCGAGGTGACGGCGTCAAGATCTATAACGTGACGCCGTCAGCCCCTAAACTCTATATATAGTTTTGCAATTTTTTGTCATTAGTGTGCAACTTTGTGAGGAGAAACCCTAAGACGAATTTCTGCCATTTTTAAGGGTTTTTATACCCTTGGATCTCCCATGTTTAATTGAAGATAAGTATTCATTTAATCAATCAATATGTCTATGTGTTGTTTGATTATATCTTGTTCTTGTCTTTTAATTAACATGCTAGGCTAGATTTATCTTGTGTTTGCTTAGATCTAATGAAACCTAACTATTGATTATTAGTTGTTAGTGTATTATTAATTGTATTGGATGATTGTTTATCGATGTTAGGCTTAAGAAAACTGGCTAACTTCCTATACGGTAACTTGCTTGAACGTCTTAAGAAACATGAACCAATGCGTACTAAGGTTTTTATGGTTGTATTTAATGCATGAGCGAATTCTAGTGATCCCATGTTAGGAGCTTCTTAGCCGGCTCGACATAGGAGTGAAGTAGGAGCTTGTAGAGTTGGGGAAGTACGTACGCCACCCCACGATTGGTATTAAGGAATACACCCGTCATCCACGCAATTAATACACACTAATCAACCGGTAAAAGATAGTTAGGGAGTAAGGACATCTAAGTAAACACATTTCTCTCCACATAAGTTTCACAACCTTTTCATTTTCAGTTATTTTATTTTATTTGCATTTGTAGTTATTTGGGTTAGTTGATTAGCAACTAATTCCGCCCACTCTTTCAAAACCCGAGATTTTACTTGCTTTCAAAAAAATGTAAAAATACAAAAAGAATCTTCCCTCACCCTTAGACCTATTAAAGTAGTTTTTCAATCCTAACGACACTATTCCCTGTGGAGAATGATCAATCCCCCGTACATACCACTACACTATACTACATCGGTCAGGTACACTGCCTGGTGGGGTTGTAAGCCTCTTGAGATCCCTCGAGAGGTAAAACCTGTGGTAAGGTCGCAAAACCACGCATCAAGTTTTTGGCGCCGCTGCCGGGGAATAGTTATTGTTTAGGTTGAATTTTTTATTTTATTAGGTCTACTCATTAGATTCCTTTCTAGTGAGATTTTTATTTTATTTTTCTAGATTTTCTTTAGTCTATCTTTTTTCTTCGTTTCTTTGTTCGTAACCATTACCATCCGACATCATGGAAGGTGGTAATATCCTTGATCCCAACAACCCACCACCACAACAACACCCACCTCCTAGAGCCCGTACCTTAGGAGACTACTCTCGTCCTAGCCACCATGGCTATCGAAACACCATTGAGCTCACTCAAGGAGCCAATGTTACTCCCTTGCGATCCGACACCATCCGGTTGGTGCAAAACGTATGCGCATTCCATGGACTTCGTTCCGAAGATCCTAATCAACATGTCAAGGACTTTCTCAAAATTGTTGATTCTATAGACCTTGATGTTGCCACTCGAGAGACGACCCGACTGTGTCTCTTTCAATTCTCTTTGCGGGACCAAGCTAGTCAATGGCTAGAGCGTCTACCCGCAGGATCCATCACCTCTTGGGATGATCTCACCACTCGTTTCCTTGCTTAGTTTTTCCCACCAGGAAGAACTACCAAGCTAAGGAATGATATCTTGATGTTCCAACAACGTCAAGGCGAAACCCTCTACGAGGCATGGACTCGATTCAAGGACTTACTCCAAAAAGTCCCTCACCATGGCATAGAACTTTGGCTCCAAGTCCAAATCTTCTATGACCATATCAATCTTTCCACGAGGCAAACCATTGACCAATCGGCCGGTGGTAAGCTACGTGATCTAAGTGCGGAACAATCATGGGCTCTCCTAGAAGATCTTGCTCTTTATGAAAACGAAAGTTGGAGTGATCCCCGTGATTTGAATAAAACAGTCAAGGCGATATCTTTGCCTTCGAACAATTCAAGCACTTCCGACCATAGGATCATAGAACTTGAAGACCAAGTCAAGTTTCTTATGAAATCCTACGAGGCTCCTAAACCTTCAAGCCAAGTGAACAAAATCACTTCTTCATGTGAATTATGTAGTGGTCCCCACGACACTCGTGATTGCATGGAACTCCCCGAACAAGCTTTTGCGGACTACGCATCCTCGCGTACCGACGGAGCGGGAGACAAGTGGTACACTTTCAAACCCGAGCCAAACCCCTACGGTGATTCATACAACCCCTCATGGAAAAATCACCCAAACCTTAGGTGGAAACAAAACCAAAACGCACAACAAACCAATTCTTCCAACCCACCTAATCGTTTCCAATCAAGCGGTTCCAACTCGAACCGTAGTTTCAACAACAATCCTTCCAGCAATGGTAGTACCAATAACTTTGAAGGATTGATGTCTCAATTTATGGCATCTCAAGAAGCTCGTTTGGCCAAGTTTGAAGCCGATTTCAAACAAAAACAAAGCGAGATGACCAATAAGATTGACACTTTGTTGAAAGCCCTCAATGACCGAGAAATGGGAGCACTCCCTAGCAACACAGTCAAGAACCCGAAACTAAACGTCAACGCCATTTCGTCAGTTTCATCTCCTAGTTCTTGTCCACAATATTATTCGGTCAATTTCATGAGCTCGTGTTTCAAACAAACCCAAGTCGTTCAAAAGGACCAAGAAGTTACGATATCCAAATTGGTCAACAACATAGTTGAAACACCTCCCACTCAAAACCTTGACAATGAATTCAAGGAGCTCCACCTTGAAAGTCCGGTTATTGATGTGTTGGATGAGAAGAAGCTCAAGCTAGGCGAAAAAGGGACCGCCTTTGTTCAAAACAAGCTACCTAAGAAGTTAGATGATCCGGGCTTATTTGTTCTACCTTGCAAGATCGGTAATTCGGAGGCTTATGACACATTAGCCGATCTTGGATCAAGCCTTAACCTACTTCCGTTACCTCTCTACACCTCTCTAAAACTAGGAAAACTTGAAGAAACCGAGGTGATAATAGGCTTAGCGGATGGGAGTGTTGCTTACCCAGTTGGAGTAGTCAAAGACGTGTTAGTACACATTGGAAAACTAACCATTTTAGCCGATTTCCACGTCCTTGATATGGTTAGCGACCCTACATGCCCCTTGTTGATAGGTAGAGGATTTTTAGCGACCGCTAGTGCTATGATTGATTGTAAGGAATCTAAGATAGCGGTAGGGGAAGGTGATACTTGGTCAGTCTATGATGTGAAGAAACATGCTTATGATACTAGTGATGAACCAACACCCCATTGGTTAGAGCTAAATAGGAGACCATCTAGATATGGACCTTGGATCGATAGAGACTTCATAGGACCCCAACGCCCATTTTACCTAGAAGAGGACTTTGTGAACCGAACGCATACGGTAGAGCAACTCTTGGCTAGGGACACCGAATTAGATCCATTTGAAGACCCTCTAGTTTTTAGGAAGATGATTGAGTTCCTAGGAGTTTTACCAATTAACCTAGGGATGAATAAGTGGACTTGTGAGGATGATGATCATAAGTGGGATTGGGACAAACCACCCAAAGATGGAGATGGGTCATGGCATATTAGGATGACATTGTATGACCCGGATGGAGAGAAGTTTGAAAAGATATATTGTACTAAGCGGACCAATAGGAAACTTCAATCCAAGCTTAACCCTAAAGACGTCCTCGATGACGAGCTCACTTACATAGGGTAGAGTGACTTTGAGTCTAGCTACAAGACTCATTAATAAAGAAAAGCGCTTCTTGGGAGGCAACCCAAGCTTTATTTGCTTTGTGTGTTTATTTATTTGTTTGTTTGATTTTATTTGCTTCCGTATGTATGTTTAATTTTTATTATTATTGATTCATGTTCAAAACTAAATTGTGAAAATGCTTTATTTTGTTTTTAACTTCGTCTTAACTACATATAAAGGTATTTTGCAAAAGATAAGTGTAAGGGAAATCCAAATTTGTTTATTAGAACAAATGAACATGAATCATAACAATATTAAATTAACATACATATTAGTAATTGTTTGAGTCAAATGCTTGTATCGAGTCATAATGATGTTTTGCAGGAATTCCAGGAAGTAAGGTAAAGGTTTTTCCAGAAATTTTCTGGAAACTTAACATGAGAATTCTGTCAGATCATTTCTGACGGCGTCAGGCATTACAACCTGACGGCGTCAGGTGTTAATTTTTTGAAATTTTTGAAAGTTTTGTTTTCATAAAAAGTTTTTATTAAATCTCTAACTTATAATCTCCAGGAATCTGCAAAAATAATCATTCCACAAGCATTATATCCTTATATAGAATTTATCCCGCCGATGTTATGCAGGTTTTCGTGTTTGTTTTCTCAGGTTTAACAGGTTATTTTGGACAAGGAGATGTATGTGGAATCAAGCTTATGGCGATGCTTTAGTCTTGGAGCTTCTACATTCTCTTGGAAGAAGATCTAACCATGTTACCTCTTTATCCACCAAACGAATCAGGGGAGTATTTGATTTCATTTGTTTACCTTATTTGCTTTTACATCTGGTTATTTGAACATTGGGGACAATGTTCATCTTAAGTGTAAGGGGGGGGTAAAGTACGATACTTTAGAGAATACAATTGCACTTGATTTTTGTTTGTTTGATGGTAGATGTGTAATAAAACTGATATAAATACCTGTTAGGGCAATTTTAGTGCCAAATTTAAATTTTTTTACAACTTATAGAAGTGAAACTTTAGTCTTAATGAGCGTCTCATGGATAGGAGTTATATGACTAGCACAAAACCGTACCACTAAAAAAATTTTCCACCCCCAAATATGTGAGGTTCGCCCCTAGAATTGGTAGGAAAAGCATTTATGTTATGATGTGTGTATCGGTAGCACTTAGATTCTAGAACTTGCGTTAGGACCATTCCGAGGCCACAAGTGAGACTACATTCGTGTAGTTAGATTTACTACATGATAAGAGGCATTAGGATTAACCCATTGTTTTACACCTGTGTTTTTGTTATAATTACATTGGTTACATTGGTCAAGTAATTCTCCCACACCATTTGCGTTGTACTCATTTTTAGTACACGATACCCCTAGTACACCCCTCAGAGCCTATCTTTTTGTTTCTAACTTTAAGCATTTTACTTAAAGGAAGAATTTGTTACACCCCACTTAAATGTACACCCAAATCGCCTTAGCCTACCTTGTATGCACTCATTTTTAGTGCATTATTGTTACAACATTTGTTTAAACCCCAAGTTAATTATCTAATTGATTACATGGTTGCTAAGTCGAGTCATATCCTTGTACATATTGTTTTGGGACGATTGGGACTCATGGGTAAAGTACTGGTGTAATGGAGTAATGGGGAAGAACAACATTATTACCCCCATATGTGCTAAATATTTTAAAAGTACTTCAAGTGTTTCGATTATCTTAATTCGAGTCATTAGAATAGTTATTTGTAAAGTTATGTAAAAGTTCAAGTGTAAGGGGAGAACCGAGGCCCCTATGATGTATTATTTTGGATGGTAGGGCAAGAGTGTATGAAAAAAAAAATCGAAAAAATCAAGAAAAATACAAAAAAATGAGAAGAAGAAAAGTAGAAAAAACATACGGATTACCATCCCGTTTCATTTTATGTTTATTTTATGTTTTTGTTATTTTGTTTTTAGCTTAAGTCGAGTCTAGTCTTGGCTTAGCAACGCCATATTGTACATGTAATTGATCAAGATCTTTAACTCGCCACCAGTAAAATATCCCTTATCCAACAAAACCGTGTTTATCATATCCCTACACCTCACGTTATAACCCGATTAAAAGCCCTCTTTGATAGTTTATCTTAGGTGCTTACGCCTAGTGGAGGAGGTTTTCGATCCTTTCCCAAGCCTATGGTATTCTATTTGCTATGACAGGTAGTGAGAGATATTATCCGTTTTCATTTATGAGATTTATTTTGATGACACCTGAGAGATGTGAGTATCTAAACACTACTTGTGAGGTCTAGTTTGTAATCTCCGTGCTTATTATGATTAAAGTGGAACGACTATTTATTGTAATTACTTTTATATTAGCATTAAATGACCCCTAACTTGTATTTTGATTAGAATAAAAGCGCATTTGCTTGAGGACAAGCAAATCTCAAGTGTAAGGGTATTTGATGAAGCGAAAAGTGTACCGCTTTTAGGGGGTCATTTAAGCCCTAAATCGTATTTATTTGATCAAATATTGACCTAAATCGTTCCTTTTTTCATTTTAGGTACTTTGGAGAAGAAATCTGGAAAAGGAAGCATTTTGGACGTTTTTGGAGCATAAAAGTGAAGAAAACGACAAAGTCTCAAAATCGGCTGGAAAAGTACCTTTGACGGCGTCAGGGATTGTTCCAGACGGCGTCATGGCTTGGCAAAAAAGGTGGATATGAAAAATACACATGATAAGCCAGGGAGTTTTACAAAGGAAGTCTGACGGCGTCACCCTTTGAAGTGATCAAGGCCATCACGGTTTATGTTAAAGAGAGACGGCGTCAAGCCCATTTCTGACGGCGTCAACCTTTGATAAGCCAGAGCGGATTTTGGAGCACTAAAGAGGGACGGCGTCAAGAAGGCCATCCGGGAACCCTAGCTACGGCGAGGTGACGGCGTCAAGATCTACAAGGTGACGCCGTCAGCCCCTAAACTCTATATATAGTTTTGCAATTTTTTGTCATTAGTGTGCAACTTTGTGAGGAGAAACCCTAAGATGAATTTCTGCCATTTTTAAGGGTTTTTATACCCTTGGATCTCCCATGTTTAATTGAAGATAAGTATTCATTTAATCAATTAATATGTCTATGTGTTGTTTGATTATATCTCGTTCTTGTCTTTTAATTAACATGCTAGGCTAGATTTATCTTGTGTTTGCTTAGATCTAATGAAACCTAACTATTGATTATTAGTTGTTAGTGTGTTATTAATTGTATTGGATGATTGTTTATCGATGTTAGGCTTAAGAAAACTGGCTAACTTCCTATACGGTAACTTGCTTGAACATCTTAAGAAACATGAACCAATGCGTACTAAGGTTTTTATGGTTGTATTTAATGCATGAGCGAATTTTAGTGATCCCATGTTAGGAGCTTCTTAGCCGGCTCGACATAGGAGTGAAGTAGGAGCTTGTAGAGTTGGGGAAGTACGTACGCCACCCCACGATTGGTATTAAGGAATACACCCGTCATCCACGCAATTAATACACACTAATCAACCGGTAAAAGATAGTTAGGGAGTAAGGACATCTAAGTAAACACATTTCTCTCCACATAAGTTTCACAACCTTTTCATTTTCAGTTATTTTATTTTATTTGCATTTGTAGTTATTTGGGTTAGTTGATTAGCAACTAATTCCGCCCACTCTTTCAAAACCTGAGATTTTACTTGCTTTCAAAAAAATATAAAAATACAAAAAGAATCTTCCCTCACCCTTAGACCTATTAGAGTAGTTTTTCAATCCTAACGACACTATTCCCTGTGGAGAACGATCAATCCCCCGTACTTACCACTACACTATACTACATCGGTCAGGTACACTGCCTGGTGGGGTTGTAAGCCTCTTGAGATCCCTCGAGAGGTAAAACCTGTTGTAAGGTTGCAAAACCACGCATCAACATTCATTAATTTAAAGTGATTATGTGAAACACATAATCATTGCAACGACATTTAGTATGCTTGAAACATATAACAAGAAAAAGGCCCTAAAATGCCAAAGAGAGCTTTCGGACTTGCTTGCGATACGAAAGCTTGGAAAATAAGAAACATAAGCATATAGTATACTTAGATGGTTAATGGTAGAGTGTTTGGGATGGAATTGGTTGAGTGAGGGTAAGAATGTTGGATTAATAGAGGTATATTTTTGGAGGTGGAGAGTTTGGAGGTAGAGAGTTTGGAGTGGAGTAGGTTGATTGAGGGTTAGAGTGTTGTGCTAGTGGAGGTGTTGTGCTAGAGTTTGGAGTGGAGGTGTTGGATGAGATCTAGTGATAAGATACTTAATCCAAGTGAAATGTTCATTTAAGGCAATGATTTGTTTTTGGAGAAGGATACGACAAGGACAATAGTTGACATGATTATCAACTTGATTCAAGTTGTGGGGGTGAGGTAAGCAATTTGAGTAGGGTGAGGATGGAGGATGGAGGTTGGCCCTTGTTGCGTTGTGCAAGGTGCATAGCAAGGAGATCACTACGGTCATGGATTTGGTTTATCTCTTCACGGAACTTTTCCTTTTCCGTGGGAATGTGGATTTGGTCATTTGGTGGAAGTGGATGAAATTGGGGTGTGTAGTTGGAAGTAAAGTTGGATGTTTGACCAATATGATTAGGGTTTTGAAAGGTTTCAATGATGTTAGTTTAAGGTTGAGATGTGTAGTTTGCAACGAAGGTGGAGGTTGAGGTTAGTTTGTGATGAAGAAGAGCTAGAAGGGAGTTGATCCAACTTGAGTTAAGCAAGGTGTAAGGAAATAGGAGCACTAAGCTCATGGGCTTCATTAAGTTCTGTTGGGAAACAGTTTTGTATTATTCAAGTATTGATCATGTTGTATTAAGGTTGCTCAGGCCTTTAGGTTTGTTATTAGGCCCAGCCCGTGTAGAAGGCCCATGGGCTGTGTCGTTTATTTATTTTGTTTTGTTTTATTTAGTATTGTTAGTGTAATTAGGGCATCAAGCCCTCTACCATGTAAAACTATAAATACCCCTTCCCTCCTTAGGGAAAGGGTTGTTGGTTGATGAATTAAGAATTATTGTTACTAAGTGTGTAATCATCTCCCTTCCATCTCTTTCTCTCTCTAGCTTTCTCTCTTTTAAATCTAGTAGTTAATTAGTGGTAGCTTAATTCATAAAAGTATAAAACATCAAGTGGTATCATTCGCCAAGGGGTAATCTAGGTTGTTAGAAGGTTAGATCTAAGAAAAATTTAGAAAATCCGTATTATTAGATAAGTTACTGTTCATCCGAGAAGCTACTGTTCATCAGTCGAACGAGCATTTCTATCGAACGAGTGGGTTATCGAAGGAACAACATCAGTCGAACGAGCAAGGTGATCGAAGGAGCATTCAATCGAACGAGCAAAAGGGTAGTCGAGTTAGACATACTCTTCCAATTGATCGAACGAACAAGTTGATCGAACGAGCATTTTGATCGAACGAGCAAACTTGATCGAACCATCACATTTGATCGAACAATCAAATCTGATCGAACGAACAACTTTGATCGAACAATCAAAACTGATCGAACGAGCCACTCTATCGAACGAACCTACCTAATCGAAGGACCAAGCTTATCGAAGGAACAAGTTTATCGAAGGAACAAGTTTATCGAAGGACCAAGTTTATCGAAGGACTTACCCTATCGAAGGACTTACCTTATCGAACGAACCTACCTCATCGAAGGACCAAGCTTATCAAAGGAACAAGCTTATCGAAGGACCAAGCTTATCGAAGGAACAAGTTTATCGAAGGACTTACCTTATCGAAGGACTTACCTTATCGAACTAGCCTATCGAACAAGCAGCCTGATCGAACGAAGTGTCCATCGAAGGAACTATTACCTAATCGAACCAGATTTTTTCTTGGATTTCTTACGTGACTAATCGAATTTCTAATCTTTCAACAACAACCGTCTTTATCCTTTAAAGATCCTTAACCATTTCAAGCTACTACACGATATCTCAACCACCACACTTTAATTACTACTACCAGCTACAGCAATATCCTCAACAACAACAATACTCTCAACAACAACAACAATTTCCTCACCAATATCAACAACACCATGCATATGTGCAACAACATCAATTTGTTCCTCCACCACAACTATCCCCACAACAAATAATGCAACAAAATTACCTTTAGAACAATCCTTCAGTATCCAGGGAACCTCACTGGTTTCTTAAGATGTGTGAAGCTATAAGCAGACAGCAATCTCGTCATGTGGCTGGAAATCAAGATACTCCACCCATGTTAACACCTGGAAACTATGTGCAGTGGGCAAGTAGGTTTCTCCGATTCATTGAACTCGGCAAACCCCATGGACCGTATTTGAAGCATGTCATCACTGTGGGGCCCTTTCCTGAACCAGTAATTGTTGTTCCAGCAACTCCTGAAAGAGAAGAAACATCCACTCCTGTTGCTGTTTCTAGCTATACAACCGAACAAGCCTTACAACAAGAAGCTAATGGAATGGCAATGGCCTTCATCCTTCAGGGAATTCCAAATCCCATCTATCGAAGTGTTAATGCTCAGAAGACTGCAAAGGACATGTGGGAGCATGTACATCTTCTGATGGAAGGAACAGAGCTCAATCAGGAAGACCTTGAATCTAAATTGTACATGGAATTCAACAATTTTGTTATGGAACCAGGGGAAACAATCGAATCATACTACCACCGCTTCACCAATGTTGTTAATGACCTTGATCGTCATGACACGAAGTTTCCAAGGATTGCAATCAACTCCAAATTTCTGGGATGCCTAGTTCCTGAATGGCAGAAATATGCAACATTTGTTAGGCAATCAAAGAAGATTGGTGAGATCAAATATGGATTGATTTATGATTTTCTCAAACAACATCAATCTGAGGTGGACAAAGAAGTGGCAGCACGAGGAGGTTTCTTAGCAGCACCGCAACCTAACTCGCTTGCTCTAATATCTCAACCAAACTTCTCTCTACCCTCTCAGGAATTTGGAAACTCATCTTATCAACCAAGCTTTCAACCTCAAAACCAACTTGTCCCATATGAAGCACCATCTTAACAATCTGGCAACCAAATGGTAACCTATAACAACACTGACTCCAACTTTTACACAAACAGTGAATATGATGAAGAAGAAGATGCTTTCAATTCCCTCAATGAAGCATTTGGGTTGATTGCTAAAGCATTTGGAAAATTCACAAACAAATCAAACAACCGCCTTCGCTCATCTTCAAACACAAGGAATCAGGCAGTTGATAATGACGGTCGGGTAGAAATTCAGAACAGATCATCAGGGAGATTTGGTTCTGGGAACAGAGGAGGTTATGATGCACAAAGGTTTCAAGCTGGAGAACAAAGGTTTCAGTCTGGGGGTAATAGGAATTATATGGGGGCAGATCAGAACCGGAATCAATTGAATGGAAAGGAATCAAAAGGCATTGCAAATACTTCAATCACATGCTACAACTGTGGAGGGAATGGTCATATGGCTACTGCATGTCCAAAGCCTCGTACTATGGGCAGTGCATATCACAAAGAAGCTCTCTTGATGGCACTTAAGGATGAGAAAGCAAGCTTGATGAATGTGAAAGAAAAAAACTTCATGGCAAATGCAGAGTCAGATGATGATATGGAAGATCTTGAGGCAAACGCAGCTGTAATGCTCATGGCAAATATGCAGGAAATGAATATGTCCGAGACAGGCCCGGTCTACGATACTGATGGTCTTTCTCAGGTACATGATCCACTATATGATATTGCTTCACCTTCCGCATCTTCATTCTCAAATGAAAATTCTGTTCAAAATGATTCACCATTCTCATCTTTTTTAGATAATCAAATCAACACTGATATATCATTTGATGATGATAGAACAGTTGTCTCATTTGATGATCTAATAGAAGATGACAATCATGATCAGATTGAACAAAATGAGCATTTGACTAATCAAGATTCGGAGCTTCAGGCCTTAGTAATGTCCACCCAATCACGAATAGAGAAGTGCAATGAACTTAATCAGACCTTAAAAGCCAAAATTGCAGTACTATCTCGGGACAATGAGTGCTATAAACAACAACTTTCTGGATACCAAAAACAAGAAAAACGTGAACAAAGTTTTGAAATCGCTTTCCAAAAAGAATATGTCAAAGTTCAAGATTTGCAAAACCAAGTACGTGAATTAACCGATTCTAAGGCTGAGCTTCTCTCTCAAAAAGAAAAGGATCAATTTGAATTCAAAAAACAAATTGATTCCTTAAATTCTGAGCTGTTAAAAACTCAATCTGAGCTTTTAACTTCTCAAAATCAACTTCTTGAGGAAAAGCAAGCCAACAACAAACGTGTTGATTCATATCTTGAGGATATTGTCACCTTGGAAGCACAAATTAAAGAATTTCAAAAAATTGTGTATAAAAATGGTGAATCCATCACTCAAATCCAACACCTAATGGTAAAACCAAATCCGAAAGGACACGGATTTGCCCTTGGAAGTGATTACCCACGTAATCTCTCAAAAGCACTCAGTAATCATCCCAAGTTATACAATGCACAATTATGGTTTGATGACACTTTTGAGCAAGATGATATATATGGTAATGATGAGGAAATTGATGATCTTGAACGTCCAAACAAGTTTGAGAGTCGATCAAAAAGAAATCTTTCAATCGGAGATCCTTCAAAAGCAAAAGATTTTTCAAAACAGGATTATGATTACAACGCAAGACCTCATATAAGCAAATCATTTGTGCCACCAAAAGATAAACCAGAACAAACGTTGTTACAAACCTACATGAATACTTCTTCTTCAGTAAATTCTGTGTCCCAAACAGCTGCACAAATTTCAGATTTTTTGACAAAGGAAGATGTTAATCCAGAAATGCCTACAGCTTTTAAAACTCTTAAATATTTTGAGACATTTATGGAGGACATCAAATTTTTAGAAAATGAAATTGAGTTTAACTCAAAAATCACAGTCTCCGCTTTTTTCTCTCCCATGGAGAAAGAAAAGCGAGATGTTCTTCAAAACAAAATTTTACCCCATGTCAATCATCTGAAAAAATGTGCAACTCAATGGGAAGAGGATTTACAGACAGAAATGGTATCTATGCAGGACATTTTCAAAGCAAAAGACGTCATAATTCATAAACAAAATCTTCACAAACAATATTTGAAAAATGAAGTTGATCGACTCTTGCAAAATGTTCTTAGTTGTGACGTTGTTTCTGTGTTGATGAATGCACTTTATGAATCTGGTAATGAGTGTCTTATGAAAAATCATGCTGTTGATACAAAGATGTTGCAAATAGAAATTAAGAATCTAGTGAAAGAGAATGAGGATCTTCGACAAATCAACAATGATGTGGAAAACAAAGTTTTTAATCTTCAAAAAAGGCTTGATTGGTGTCAAACTCAAAGTGCTGAATTTGAACTAAAATTTCAACATCTCATAGGATCTTTATCATTTCAAAATAGTCATGTTCCTGAAATTAATAAGGAAACAAAGGCTTTCTTAAGACTTAAACTGTTTCAAAAAGAAAAGGAACTCGATGAAATTCTTCAAAACAGGAATGAAACAGTCCGCCTCAACAGAAAATTAGATTCACAAAATCAAGAATTCCAACACATCATTGTTGATCTGAAGAAGAAAATCAAAGTTTTAGAAACAGGCAAAACCAAAGTTCATAAGATTGTACCAACGATGCAAAAAGTAGACAGCGCACCTAAGAATGCATCCTCAAAGACAACCACTAATGCTCTTACTTCATCTTCCACAGGATTAGTTGACACATCTAAGGGTAGAAGATCAAAGACCACAAAGAGACCAAAGAAGACTAGTATCTGGCTACCTAAGAGTGGAACATCTAAGAATGGAGAAGTAGAAGTTAATGCATCTAGTAAGAATAAGAAGCATGTTATGTCCAAAATAGAGTCTAGCTTGGTTAAGTGTAATTCTACAACAGATGTAATGAATGCTGAATCTTTAACAGTTATGAATGATGTTAATGTTTCTTGTGTGTGTTGTCATACTAGTATCTTATCTGGTAATCATCAAAAATGTGTTGCTAAAACCTTGCTGAAGAGAAAAGCGAAACGAACTAGTGGCCTCCCTAAGTCTAACACAGTTGCCAAATCAATTTTAGGGAATCCACCACTAGAAGTTTCAAAACAGACCATAGTTGCATCTCTAGAAAATTCCAAAAAGAACAAAACACCTAGCACATTCCTTAGGAAGAAAGCAGAAAGTAGTAGGAAATGGCAACGTTGGCTAGAGAACACAGCAAACTTTAAATGGGTACCTAAAATACTTAAATCATGTGATTCTAACCCAACGGGTCCAACCGTTACTCCATCTGTTTCTACTAATTGTGATGCAGGTGGTTCAAATCGTTCTATGGATTATTGATAGCGGCTGTTCCCGACACATGACCGGCAATCTCAAACTTCTCCAAAATTTCATTGCAAAGTTTATAGGAACAGTCAGGTTCGGGAATGACCACTTCGCCGCAATCATGGGTTATGGCGACTATGTAAACAGGAACATTGAAATAAGTCGTGTGTACTATGTTGAAGGTCTGGGTCACAATTTATTCTCGGTTGGTCAATTCTGCGATGGAGACTTAGAAGTAGCATTTTGGGAGAAAACCTGCTTTATTCGTGATCTTCAGGGAAATGATCTGATGAAAGGAAAATGGGGTACTAGTCTTTACACCATCTCCTTTGAAGGAATGACAGCTTCGACTCCTATATGTTTACTCTCCAAGGCTCATCCCACGAAAGCATGGTTATGGCATAAACGATTGTCTCATCTTAATTTCAAAACCATGACCGACCTGGCAAGGAATAAATTGGTAGATGGTTTACCAAAATTCCGATATGCCAAGGATCATCTGTGTGCTGCATGCGAACAAGGAAAAAGTCACCGAGCTCACTTTCCACCAAAAACAGAACATAGCACAGACCACGTCCTACAACTGCTTCATATGGATTTGTGTGGTCCAATGCGGGTTCAGTCTGTAAATGGGAAAAGATATATTCTGGTAATAGTGGATGACTACTCAAGATGGACATGGGTTTACTTTCTCCGCACAAAAGATCAAGTTCCGTCTATAGTTATCACGTTTCTCACAAAGATTCAAGTGCAAGTTCGCAACACCGTCAGAATCATTCGTACCGACAACGGCACTGAATTCAAAAACCAAATCCTTCGGGAATTTACAGAGAAACATGGGATTGTTCTCCAATATTCTATAGCTCGCACTCCTGAACAGAATGGCGTAGTTGAACGACGAAACCGTACACTCGTGGAAGCAGCTCGAACTATGTTGATCAATGCCCAATTGCCAGATTATCTTTGGGCTGAAGCTGTTAACACTGCTTGCTACACTCAGAACCGCGGCATGATCACCAAAAGACATAACAAAACTCCATATGAGCTAATACAAGGCAGAAAACCCAATATCAACTATTTTCATGTCTTTGGAGCATTATGTTACCCAAAGAATGATAAAGATGATCTTGGTAAATTGAAGGCAAAAGCAGATATAGGAATATTTGTTGGTTATTGTGAGAACTCCAAGGGATACAGAATTTGGAATCGTCGGACCGGAGATATTCAAGAGACGATACACGTTAATTTCGATGAACTCACCGAAATGGCTTCTGAGCAAGACCGCTTGGAACCCGCACACAACCGTTTGAACTTCCCAGAATCTTCAGCTGAACCATTACCTTTCAAAAGGAAAGATCTGGAAGATCTGTTTGCTCCTATGTTTGATGACAGTTTGGTTAACAGTGCGTCAGAGGCTTCCACAAGTTCCGCTGCTCAACAACTCCCAAATCAAGCACCTGATCCATCAGCATCTACCTCTACAGTAGTTGCTGACGATGCACCACAACCTGAACCATCATCATCAATGGATAAAACACCTCAACCAGCAGTTGAAGATTCTTCCCCCATTTCTAACCAAGTTCCAACACCACCAGATTTTGACGAAAATGCCTTTTTCAATCCATTTGCTCCACCCCCAACCATTCTCGAACCAGGAGAATCTTCCTCGAGCAACATGGAACCGTCAAATCTGAATCAAAACATTCAACACTACCCATCTACTCATAAATGGACAAGGGATCATCCGTTAGTTAATGTGATTGGAAATCCAGATAACCCAGTTATGAAACGGCAGAAACTCCACACAGACGGTGAAACCTGCATTTACGCTCTCACCGTTTGTAAAGCTGAACCGAAAAATATTAAAAAGGCCATGACTTATGACAATTGGATTGAATCAATGCAAGAGGAGTTGGATCAGTTCAAAAGATTGGAAGTCTGGGAACTCGTTGAAAAACCAGATGGAGTTTATGTTGTGGGCTTAAAATGGATTTGGAAAAATAAGCTGGATGCAGAAGGCACGGTTATTCGTAACAAGTCATGGTTGGTTGCTAAAGGGTATAGCCAAGAAGAAGGAATTGACTTCGAGGAATCCTTTGCTCCAGTGGCTAGGCTTGAGGCAGTAAGAATGTTCCTGGCGTACGCGGCTCATAAGAACATCACAGTTTACCAAATGGACGTGAAGACAGCATTCCTGAATGGACAACTTCGTGAAGAGGTGTATGTTTCACAACCAGAGGGCTTCATCGATCCAGACCATCCTAATCACGTATACAGTCTTAAGAAAGCCCTCTACGGCCTTAAACAAGCCCCGAGGGCCTGGTACGACAAACTTTCAGCATTCCTTATTGCTAATCATTTCACTAAAGGATCTGTAGACCCGACTTTGTTTATACAAAAACACGGGGCGGATATTCTCATTGTACAAATTTATGTGGATGACATCATTTTTGGGTCTACCCATAAAAAGTACTCAAATGCTTTTGCAAAACTTATGAAACAAAACTTTGAGATGTCCATGAACGGTGAACTAAACCTTTCCTAGGATTACAGGTTCACCAATCACACTCCGTGGTATATTCTTGAGTCAGTCTAAATATGCACAAGAGATATTAAAAAAGCATGGCATGACATCTAGTGACACCTATAACACCCCTATGTCCTCCTCATCCCCGAAGCTAGATGCTGACATACATGGGAAACCCACTGATCCTACAAATTATCGTAGTATAATTGGGTCTCTCATGTATCTCACCGCTAGCAGACCGGATGTTGTATTTGCCACATACCTATGTTCACGCTATCAGTCTAACCCAACAGAAAGACATTTATCTGCTGTTAAAAGAATCCTTAGATACATCAAGGGAACCATTAATTTGGGGATCTGGTATCCAAAGGATTCTGGTTTTGCACTAACTGCTTTTTCAGATGCGGATCATGCGGGATGTATTGATACAAGAAAGAGCACATCCGGTGGTGTTCAATTCCTAGGTGATGCGATCAAAACTGATGGATTATGGTTACATATTCAACAAAATCCCGATGTACTGTGACTCCAAAAGTGCTATCGCTATCTCGTGCAACACAGTGCAACATTCCAAGTCCAAACACATCGCTCTCAGATATCACTTCATCAAGGAGCATGTGGAGCAGGGTACCGTTGAGTTGTATTTTGTGGGAACGGAACACCAATTGGCGGATCTTTTCACGAAGGCCTTACCTCATGATCGTTTTGTGAAATTGGTTCACCAAATTGGAATGAGATGCTTGACTCCTCAAGAATTGACGAACTTTCTCAAGAACAACTAATCAAGTCAAGCTCTCACACTATCTTGTACATAATTATTAAAAAAAATAATAATAAATAAATAATTTTAGGTGTGCAAAAGTAAATTTTCATCAAAATATGATTTCAATCTTTCAAATATGATATTTCAAACATTGATCATATTTTGAGGGGGAGATATTTTTGCACATCGACCATCTTATCTCGTCACTTTTATCATCTTCATGACAAAGAATAATAGATTGGACTTAAAGGATTAAAAGTGTCAACTTATAAGTTTTTGAGTTAACTTTGGACTTAAAACTAGTAGGAAGACAAGTTAGAGGACTAAGGTTGTTATAAAGTGAAACTTGTGTTGGATATATAAAGGAAAAATCTGACTTAGTCAACACATAAACACACACAGATTCACACACTTTCCCTCTCACTCTAAAAACTCTCTCAGCCCGCCATTTCTATCGAACGAACAAGATTTTTCAAGATTATTAATTTCTTCCAACTTGTAAGCGTTTTAATCAATATATAACTGCTTGATTGATTGATTCTTAGTAGTACTCACTTCTTCTCACTATTAGGGCTTAAAATTTTTCTAATCGGATTTGGGCGTTTCTTGTGGTTATGATTTATGAATCAATTGAGTGAATATAATTGAGCTTAACTGTGTAATAAGCGTTGTGAAAATGATCTCATTGATTGAAAATACAGTAAATGAGAGATTAATCTTGATTTAGGGTTCGTATGAGGTCGAACGAGTGATAAAATTGGTCTGAATGATTTATGGACTTATTGCTAACGATTGTATGTTTTGTTAAGGAGATCAAGGACTCTAAGAAGATCATGTTATCTCCGAGTTAGGAGATAACATCCAATTTTGTCGAACGATCGATATTAGTCGAACGACTCAAACTAGTCGAACGACTAAATCTTGTCGAACGAATAAATTAGTCGAACGACTAATTTTTTCGAACGACAGAATTAGTCGAACGACTAGATTAGTCGAACGACTAATTTATCGAACGACAAATTTTTACGAACGTCAAGTTTTATCAAACGTCTAGTTAATCGAACGACCTTATGGTCAAACGAACCTATCTAGTCGAACGATAAAACTAGTCGAACGACAAAATTTGTCGAACGATCAAATGAGTCGAACGATCTAATCAGTCGAACGACCTATATTATCGAACGACCTATATTAAGTCGAACGATCATATCTGTCGAACGACAAAATTAGTCGAACGATCAAATGAGTCGAACGATCTAATCAGTCGAACGACCTATATTAAGTCGAACGATCATATCTGTCGAACGACTATACTTATCGAACGACAAAATTAAACTGATCAAGTATCTATTAATCTAACCTTTAGCTAATCGAACGTATCATGCTATCGAACCAGAACTGCTGTCGAACCAAATCAGACTAGTTGAACCATAGGGCTTATCGAACCAATGCATGTTGTCAATCCAATAGTCTGTCAAATCTGTGATAATTAAATGCGGAATAGAGTTTGATTATTGATTGCAAACATGTTGTCTGTTATGCTTGATTGTGCTCTCAGTTAAACTTGTGATCTGCCTTTGTTGAAATAATAACATCTGGGTGTTTTGAGTCTAAGCTTGTTTGGTGTATATAATAAACATGTCTTGAGATCTTGTCTTTGCTAACATAATGATTGCATGATAGAACATTGTGGTGTTTGTCTAAATTGGTCCATTAACTGAGATTGGAATGTCTTGTTCAGTAATGTATAGTGTTGGATATATGCTAAATGTTATATGATTCTGCCTAGGGTCATCATATCAGTGTCATTTTTTCTAACACATATACACTGTGCCCCCGGTATTGTTGCTGGTGTTTGCATTGAACAGATAAAACATGTCTCGCACTATGTCATCAGCATCCATCAACAGACAACCAACAAATCCAGAAGGAAAGAAAAGAGAGATTGGTTACTGCAACTCACGGATTGATTTTCAGAAGTTGAAGTGCCATGAAACTTATCTTATCATCAAGGAAATTCTGGAAAGACATTTCATAAAGACTACATTGACTAAAACCGCCAGTGTACCTGAAATCTACATGCATCAGTTTTGGGAGTCATTGATCATAAGCGAAGACGAAGAAAACATGACAGTTACACTAAACAACACAACAATCATCTTCCAAGCAGAAACACTTAGATCAGTGCTAGACCTTCCAAGAGCAGATGCCGAGGGATTCAAAACATTTCAAGAGCCTCCTACTCTTGATGAGATGATTCGCACACTTCAACTTATTGGGTATGATGAGTCAAGAATTGAGATGTCCTCACTCTCCAAAATAGAAAGGAAATTTTTCCCACAACCATGGCAAACATTATACTCGATAATCATCAACTGCATCACTGGAAAGGCTACTGGGTTGGAACATCCGAGATTAGAACAACTGAAATTCTTCTATGGAGTGATCAACCTCAAACACCTTGACTTCGCCAAACTTATCTGGAAGGACATGGTTTACCTTGGCACCAAATTTCAACAAAGTGAAGATTCAACCCCCATTCCATTTCCCAGATTCACAAAACTTCTAATTTCACGATCCATGCGAAATCATTCTGAACTTAAACGTCCTTCAACTGAGAAAATGCATACTGAAGCACGAGACCGTATTCTCACCAAAGTTCTAAGCTACTCTTCAATTCAAGGAGCAAGAATTCCACCAAATCTGCTAAGTAAAGAACTTATGAACACAGAAGCTTACCAGATATATGATGAGGCAGTAAAGGCTGAAATGGTGGGAGGGAAACCAAAAGAAACAAAATCACCAAAGAGAAAATCTCAAGTTATCCCAGCTAGAGCAAAAACTTCTCGATCAAAGAAATCTGAGGTAGTTCAGAAAAAGAAAGTAGTCGCTAAACCGTCTTCAAAGATGCAACTCAGGGATGAAACAGATGATGATAACGATGAAGAAGGAGAAAGATTGAATCAAGAGAAAGGGAAAGGTGCTGAGAAATTCAAGACTGCTTTGGCTACATTAGATAAGAGTCTACAACCTGGCAAGGGAAAATCGATCAAGTTCAATTCTCCTCGATTCTCTCCCATCCGAGAAACCCCAACTGAAAAAGAAGAGAGCAGAGCATTCAAGAAGACTAGAAAAGAAAGCTTACAGAAATAGGCTGAGGAAGATAAGAGACGAGCAAAACTAGGAAGAGGAGAATCTGCATCACATATGGTGGAACAATAAGAAGGATCAGAGGACCTTAAATCTACAACTCTTAGAAGTTCTGAAGAAGGTAGTGAAGGTTCTGATGCACATGATCAATCAGCTTCTGGTTCTGAAATTAAAGAAGGAAAAGATGATGAAGATGATAATGATGATAATGATGATGAAGTTGATAATGAAGAAGAAGATGATGGTAATGAAGATGATGACAATGATGGAAATGGTGAAGAAAGTGAGAAGGATTCACAGGAACAACAAGGAAAAACAATAGTATCTCCAACACCACCATCATCTGTGGGTCAGACCATAGTAGATTACAATGAGATGAAACAAAGGGTTCAAGCACTCGAAAATGAGATGAAACAAAAAGTACAAGTACTCGAAGAAAAGATGACCGAGAAATATGAGACTGAAGATAAAGTGCATAAAGAGATATATCAACAGATCAAAGAAGTTAAAAACAAAGCAACAATGACAACTGAAGAAGTCAGTTCTCAAATAAATACATAAGTCAAAGAGCATCTTGAAGAGTCCATTCCCAAAATAATCAAACAATACGTTCAAATGGACCTGGAAAAGATAGTTGCAAATATGGTCAAGACTACACCATTCACACTCAAGACTGTGCCACAGAAACCATCCAGATTAGAAAGCAAAAGAATGATGCTAAAGGAGTTAGAAAATGATCCCAATGAAGCAAAACTTCGGGAAGCACTCAGAGAATCCATCAGAGAAGAAGAAGAGACTGTCGGTGTACCACTAGAAACATGCAAGCCCGTCAAACCAACCAAACGACACCATGATGATGAACCGGATGCTCACGGAAAGAAAAGGAGAAAACCTTCATCTTCAACAGGTCGGGCTTCCACAACACCCTCTTCTGGCACAACAAAGAAAAGCAGTCAAACAACATTTGTTCCTACTGGAGGCGGAGCATTTGAAGCAACAGATACCTTTGATGATCCAAGCTCTGATCACGAAAATCCAATTGCTCCGATTCAAATCCAAGAAGTAGTTGCTCCTTCTGCAACCGTTAAAGATGTTCCATTACCTGAGTGGGTCAATTCATCAGCTCCCAAGTATGATTGGTTTGATCAAATGGTTGACGCTTATTCTGACAATGAAAATGCTGAACCAGTGGAAGGATCAGTTGTAGACTTTGCCAAACGATTGAAAAAGGTGATGAAAGTCCAGCAACTGGGTCTGAAAGACATCATCAGAGTTCGCAAAAGTGGATTCACAGAATTTGCAACTGTTTCAACAACGGAGCTGGAATTCGAGTACAACATTGAGCAATTAGCAAGAGCCTTGAACGAAAACATCAACTCGACGCAAGAACAATCATCTGTAGACCCGTTACCTCATCGTGACTACACACAACCATTACCACTCATTGGACCACCACACAACCTCAAGTTACCCATAGCATACTTCTTCAACAAGGATTTTTGGGAGTAAAGATGGATGGTTTGTTATTATGATGAGGTTTGTGAAAGGGTTCATTGGAGTGAGCTTGAGGATTGGGAGTATAGTTGGGAACAAATGTGATTGGAGGTGTTGTTTGTTTAGCCACATCATTTGTTGAGATGGACTTGTTTCGGGGGTTAGGTTTTCTTCTCCAAACGGGTTTTTCGGTCATCCTTGCTAACCTTGAGGTTTTTGGCTTTGGTTTGATGGGAGATGGTATGATGAGATGATGGAAGATTATGAGGAATGGAAGTGTTTATAGTGTAGGATTGATGGGATTAAGGAATGGATAAAATTTGTTGGATGGATTGGAATAAGATATGTTTGTGAATTTTGGGAAGTTTAGGATGAAATGGGCTAAAAAGGAAACAGCACCTTCGACCATCAGATGGCCGGTCCCCTTAAATATTAAGGGGGCCGCCTTATGATTTAAGGGGGCCGCCCATCTGTTGGTTCCCAGATTACTAGAAATGGGTTTTTGGCATAAAATTGTAGAAAGGGTTGTGTTTTTGGCTTTAGTTTCAAGCAAGTCCAACTCTTTGAGGCAATTAAGCATGTAATAGATATTTATGCAAAACATGTTAATTAAAGAGATTAAGCAAACAAGCAATTTCATCTAGCATGTAAACATACTCATCAAGCAAGTAATATATATAGACTAGGAAACAATAAACTACACCAAGTATTTTCTTAATTATATGTAAGTGGGAAGATTAATGAACTATTTGATGGATCCTAATGTGTGCCTATGTGCAATAAATGGGAACTTAAGATAGCATGGACTTCTAGACTTGTTACAAACAAAATCTTAATAGACAAACCATGGTCCGCTTGATTTGACTTAGTTCACTTATAAATGTCATGTACATAAATATAGATGACAAATATGAGATCACCATGCATGATTTAAAGAAATGTTTTTAGCATTATTCAACAATGTTTGAAAGTGGGTTTTTATGTAGATGTGAAAGTTATTTGAATAAAATAGATTGTGTTTTATTTCAAAATGTGTTTATGAAGAATGGGTAAAAAAAAATCCCAATCTTTGACTTTGATCGAAACAGAATTATGGACATAGATTAAGAAGAAAAATGAGATAGTAAAACATGTTAATAGAAAAGTGAAATAGCCATAAAAAAAATATTTTTCCAAAATGTGAAGTTTCTGTATATTTTTAAAGATACTAGATTTTTGACAACAAATACCATTAATCCTAGATTTTAAAAGATGGTTGTTAAAGATTTCATGCTCAAGGGAATTGGTTAAGGCTATTGTCACATGCTACCCTTTTCTACATATCCTATGGTCATAAGGAAACGATGACGAAATTCTATATGTTTGATGTGAGAGTGTTGAATGGGGTATAACCTAACATCTATAGCTCCTTTGTTGTCGCACACTGATGAGTGTCTAAATACTCATCATTTCTGTCACATTTTATCTGCAAAAACATTTAAAAACATGCAGATATGCTTCAAAATACAGAAAATATCATAAAATGTGTTTTTATATGATTCAGGAACAAAAAGATTGAAAACAAGTGAAAAACGAATAAAGTTTGCATAATTGTCATTTTCAATCCCTGAAGTTTCACAAATTGGCAGAAATAGTCCCTGGTGTTAAAAATATCATTCAAGGTCCCTGAACTATTTAACTTTTACAATAATGGTCCTTGGATGAAAGTTTTAAAAAATTGCAAAACAGGTCCTTCAACTTTTAAAAATTACATAAAAGGTCCCTGGAGGTTTAAAAAGTGGAAAATTACATTTTTGGTCCTTAGGTTATTCACATATGTGGTCCTTGTGATAATTTTGGAAACTTACCATTTCAGCCCCTTCACAAATCAGAAATTACAAAATTGGTCCTTGTGTTTAATATACAAACCAATCCGGACCCTTATATAAAACCCCAACCCATTTTCTAATCCTAAACCCAGCTTCTACAATAACCCAACCCAACCCAATAATTAAATACCCAAGCCCAAACCCGACTCCCTTATTTAACCCAGAATTTGACTTGGTCAAATCCTTCTTCTATACCACTACCCCGCCTAAACCACCCACCAATACCACCATTCTCCACCGCCTCTCTGACACACCCACCACCTTCCACCTTCCCAACACCTTACCTAACAAACCAAAACGCATTCAATGTGTCTTCCCCATCACCTCAGACCCATGTGCTAGTTTTTCCCACTATAATCATTTTTGGCGCCAAAATGAAGAATCAAAGGCTGAGATTGATTTACACCAATTCAAGGGTTCAAGATTGCTCAGAGGAAGATGTGAAGAAGTTCCCAAGATGTTTTAGTATAAATAGGCATGTATTGTAGCCTTAATTAGAAGTAGTTAATTTTTAGTTAATCGTCTTTAATTATCAGTCATTTACTTATTGTAATTTTCACTTTCAGTAATCAATATAAGCAATTTACAGTCCTTTTGTTCGAATTTAAATACATCTTGCATTTAATTTCAGTTACTTCACAATTTCAAGTTTTCTGTAATTCGTATTAAGTTTCAAGTTGTTTAATAATCACTCAAAAGCCATAATAACCCTTCCTTTAAGCTTATAAAAGCTTTCCATAGCTTTCTGTAAGTTTAAACTTAGCTTAATAATATTAACATGGAAAAGTCAACAAAAGTCAACTGAGGAGCTAATAAGCTGTTTCTGGGTAAAAAAGCTAATCAGGAAGGCTTTTCTTGGGTTTTCTAGCTTGTGTGAACAAGCTAGGAAAGGTTCTGTCCTTGTTTCTCTGTTCTATAGCCAATATCAGTTGTAAGCTTTTTGAATTTCTAGCTTAAAAATCCAATTGATTGTGCTATTGCTTATTTACAGATTATTTTCAACATTTACTGCTTATAATTAGTTTGTATTTATATTTCATCAATGTTACCTGTGTAATATAGCTCTTGTCTTTATTTTCTTTAAAAACACTATAAAAAGCCAAAAGTAGCTAGAAGTAGTATAGCTTAATATTCTGCTTAATTTTACTTTAAAAGTTGCTAATCAGTACTTAACTAAGTTAGTGAAAACCTTTTTAATAAATAGAATAAGTTAAAAAACCCTTTTTCAGTTCAAAAATCCCAAAGCAGTCCCTAGAAGGGGTGTTTGGTTTATACAGTCAACAAGGTCAAACTCAGTGTTACTGTATATTTGCATTTTGTCCAACTTTGAGCCAGCCTTTATAAGCCATAATATGCCATTTCCAAGTTCAAAGTAGCCATTTAGATAGATTTGATAGATATGTGCAGTCTGTGATGAAATCAGACCTCAAAAAGGCCAATTAAGCCATTTTAAGCCATAAGCTCATTTTGGCCTTTTTCTTGGCTTTTCTGAGTCCCTTGTGATCCATTTAAAGTAAACAAAAAATTTGGATTAGTCCCTTTGGTGGTGTGCTCTTCTGCACAACTATGCACATCAGCAGACTCAGTGTATACTGAGTGCTTTTGCTGCTGAACTCAACTCCATTGTGGCTTATCTAGATAAGCTCAGGCACTGCTTTTTGGTTTTTAGGATAGCTCATAGTACTAGCTCACTTTTGCCCCCATATTATTCAACTTATCTGCTTATTTGAACTGCTTAATCTGCCCTGCAAATCTGCTTATCAGCTTCATTTCTTGTGCTTATTTGTATTTTTAAGTTATTTTGTGCTTCTAGTAGTGTATTAAACTTATTCTGAGCTTTTGGTTATTTTTCTAGCTTTTTAGCTTATTTTAGGCTTATTTGCTAACTGCTTATCTGCCCAAATCTGCTTATTGGGCTTAGATAACTTCTGCTTTTATTTTTCATAGCTTTTAAATATTAATTTAGACTTATCCTGAATTTTTCAGATTTTTCCTAAGTCATTTAATATTTTTAATCTTTTTAATTAGATTATAATAGTAATTAAATCATAATAAATAGAATAATAATCAGAAAAATATAATTTTAATTTTCATAATTTTATTTTGTCATTTATAATCTAGGAAAAATATAATTATATTTTTAGACCTTAAGAAAAACAAAAACAGAAAATAAGTGATAGCTTCTGTTTAATAGATTTTATCTTTTTAAATTTTTAATTAATAACTTTTCATTTTTATAATTTTCTTAGCTTCTATTTACTTAATAATATTTATAGAAAAAGTTTTAGATTTTTCTTTGTTTATTTAGTATTTATTATAAATTAAATTAGTTTTAAATAATTATTAAATAATAAATAATTAATAATAATTAGATATAAAGTATAAAAAATATAATTTTAGTTTTAAAATAAGTTTGAAGTAATTTTACACTTTTAGGTTTTAATTTTATAATATTTCATTTTTAGTCCCATTTTTAGATTCCTCGTTACGCGTTTTCAGTTTAATTAATTCGCGTTTAATTTTCTTTTATATATTTGTTTGTTTCTCATTTTGTTAATTAGATATAAAAAAAGCAAAATCCAAAATATCTAAATCATCTATCACTCTAATCCAAAGCTTTCCACAGTTTGCCCATTCGCACCTCGTTAGGAAACGATCCGGGTAATCACTTACCTGGTTTCACACTACACACGAACGTGAGTTTTTGCAAGTATCCTTTTTCACAAAGGGGTGATTTGTATTTATTCACGTGTATCCGTCGTTGCATAATATTTATATCTATTTAGCACGGATCAAATTTTGGCGCCGCTGCCGGGGAGGTGTGTGCGACAATATTGTGTAGAGTTTAAGCGATTAGTGATTTGAGATCCTTCTTCCAGAAGTTCCTATTTCCCATAAACAATATAAAATACAAAAATATTTTTCTTTTCTTTTCTATATATATTATCATATAAAAAATAAAAACACCAAAAACATTTTCCGTAATAATAAAATATTACCATCGAGAACCAAGACAGAGTACTACCTAACTGGGGGTACGACCATAATAAGTTCCCAAACATCAGATTTAAAACTTGCCTCTGTATCACTTGCGAATATCGGCTCACCTTTGATTGATAAACAAACTATAACGGAGGTTTAAGGATAGTTTGACATTAAATTGTCGAACTGAAAGAAGCGGGTTTTTAAGGAGCATTAATTGCCCACCTTTGCTTCTCCGCCACTCTGTGCGTTTATCTTTTAGAGAGCTACCGTACGCTTGTTGATTGTTGGTTTAAGTTCACTTGTGTTTTGCTTCGTTCTTGATTTAATTAAAATATTTTACTAAGTGCATGCGCACTCGTTCTTCTAGGTCATCAAGCCCTTTTCGTGAGCTTGGAAACATACCTCGAAGACGTCGTAGACGTTCTGCTCCATCAGTCGTACCCGAGATACGAACTGATCCCAAAACCCCTGTCATCATGGCAGAAGACCGTCCTATGAATGAGCTTCTCCAAGCTCCCACCAATGGGTACGGAGATGCCATTGTTGTTCCAGCCATCGTGGCTGAGAATTTTGAGCTTAAAACTGGGTTGATAAACCTGGTAACCCAGCAGCAATTCTATGGTTTTGACAGGGACGATCCTCAAGATCACATTAGATGGTTCAATAAAATCACATCTACCATCAAATGCAAAAATGTCCCTGAGGAATCAATCAAACTTCTTCTTTTCCCGTTTTCCATCGATGGGGCAGCCCGGATTTGGCTTGACAAACAACCCCCTCGATCGATAACAACATGGGAAGATTTGGTTCAGAAATTCGTGAATGAATTCTTTCCTCCTTCTAAAACCACGTATCTCAAAAATGAAATCATGAAATTCTCTCAAAGGTTTGATGAACCATTTGGAGAGGCATGGGATCGTTTCAAAGAATTGCTCCGCAAATGTCCTCATCACGGTTTCACCGATTTGATGCAAATGGACACTTTCTACAATGGGTTAAACCCATCTGACCAAGATTCTCTTAATGCCTCAGCTGGAGGTAATTTTCTGAGCAAATCCACTAAGGAAGCCATTGCACTTATTGAAAATAAGTCAAAGGTCCGCACTGCACGAGCCAGACCATATAATTCTCAGGCTAGTGCTGGTCCTTCTACTTCATCTCACGAAGGTTATTCAAGCTTTGGTTTTCTCCACACAAAAGAAAGAGTCCGCTCCGCAAACTTCTCACACTGCTGAAATCAAAAAGGTAGAAGTTTGTGTTACTTGTGGTGGTCCTCACGCTTACTACAATTGTACTGCCACCGATGGCAATGCATTTGAAGTCAAAGCTTTAGCCGGATCTTCCAATCAAGGAGGTGGTCAATACCATCCTCAAGTGGAAACAAATTACCGTGCTAGCAATCAGCATGGACCACCCGGATTTCCTCCTCCTAACAATCCAAATAGGATTAATCCTAATCAGCAAAGAGGGCAAAACACGCAGAATCAATATCATGCCCCGAACAATCAATACCCACCCCAAAGGGGTAATCAAGGGTATTCAGCTCCTAATTCCCAAAGACCTCTCTCGAATGAACTTGATAGCTACATCAAGGTTAATGAGACCAATATGAAGGCAATGCAAAATCAAATCTCTAATTTGAAGAATGAATTTCAGTCCTCAATACACAAGCAAGGAACTGAGCTTTCAAACAAAATCGATCATTCTCAAAGCGAAGTTAAGAATATGTTTGCCAGTCTCATGGACCATCTCAATCCACCTTCTACTTCGGGAGGTCTCCCAAGTAACACTGTTGTCAACCCAAGGGGTGAACTTAAAGCTGTCACTACACGTAGTGGTAAAGCTCATGTTGGACTCAAGGTGATAAAGGACCCGGTACTTCCCACTAACAATGGAAGTGCTAAATACGTCCAACCTTCGGTTATCCAAAATTCTACACCCACAATTGCTCCTCAACCGTTAAGAATAGATCCTACTCTATCACGATTTACGGTTAAAAGTTTGTCAAACAAACTTAGTGAGCAAAGAACAGCCAGATATTATTCCGATATGCTCAATGCTGTTCCTGTCAGTGTGCTTGATGATAGTGATGATGATGATGAAAATACCACTTTCGTCAAAGCTATCACCACTCGGAGTGGTGCTGCTTATGAGGTACCCTCTGGTCCTATTCCTCCTCCGTTGTTTGAAATGGAAAAAGAGACGGAGGATACAACGGACAAAGTGCAAATTCCAAGCCCACAAAGTACAACACATGTCCATCCTCCGGTTGTCCCTAAAAAGAAATCCAAACCAGGAGTTGTCTTTGAATCTGTTGAGACTCCTGAAGTCATTGCCCCTAAATCCAAACCTTATATTCCTTACCCATCGCGCTTAAATGAGCAAAAGCTCCGCGAAAAAGCTAGTCAACAAATGGACAAATTCTTTCAAATCTTTAAAGAATTACATTTTGACATAAGTTTTGCGGATGCTATCATTCTGATGCCCAAGTTTGCATCAACAATCAAACACTTGTTAAGCAACAAGGAAAAACTGATTGAAATGGCTAAAACTCCATTAAATGAGAACTGCTCAGTAGTTATCTTGAAAAAGCTTCCCGAGAAGCTTGGAGATCCTGGAAAGTTTCTACTACCTTGTGTATTTCCGGGAATGGTTGAATGCTATACCTTGGCCGATCTAGGTGCAAGCATCAACCTGATGCCTCATTCAGTATGGAAGAAACTTTCTCTTCCGGCTCTTACTCCTACCTGCATGACTCTTGAGCTTGCAGATCGAACCATATCTCATCCACGCGGCATTGCTGAGGATGTATTTGTGAAAGTAGGTAAGTTCCATTTTCCAGCTGACTTTGTGGTTGTTGAATTCGACGCAGATCAAAAGGTTCCTCTCATTCTTGGAAGAGGATTCCTAAAAACAGGCCATGCTCTTATTGATGTATTTAAGCATGAGATCACCTTGCGTGTGGATAATGAAGCTGTTACCTTTAACCATGATCAAACTTCGAGGTACTCCTCAAATTATGATTCTGCATCGGTTAACCGAATCGATGTCATTGATATTACTTCAAAGGAGTACTCTCAAGAAAGTCTTGGTTATTTTCTTAATTCTGTGAGTGGGGAACCCACCACATCTTCTCAACTTATCATAGCCGACTCTTCCCCTTCTCTCACTTCGGTTGAGGGAAGTGATCCCTTTTGGGATGAGGTCGATGCTTTTCTTGCTCTAGATAGTTCACTTCCGCATGAGGTTGATGATGACTATCTTGATCCTGAGGGGGACATTCTTTTTCTAGAAAGTTTGTTAAACGAAGATTCATCTTCCCCTCTTCCACCAAAACAACTTCATAATGAGGAAATCAAGTCAGTTGAGAAAACTGATAAATTTCCGGAGATCAAGTTTAAGGACTTGCCTCCTCCACTTGAATATGCAATTCTTGAGTAGGAAGTTCTTGTCTTAATTGCTATTCAGATCTCTCTTCTTCCCTTCACCTACCCGGTGATTTCCCCTATCTTTCACTCATTCGGGAGTGAGGATATTACCTTTGACCCCGGCATTGTCCATCTAACATTGGTTTAAATGCCGGATTTATCTCATCGGTGTGGAACTTTCTTACGTTCAATTGGTTATCCAAACATTTTGAATGAAAGTCCGGTGTAGATGGTTTCTTCCACTTGCTTCCCCATGAACCAATGAATTCGGGGTCGAGTCAAGCTAGCGACTTGGTTAATAAAAACAGTAGTAAAATATGGGTTTTCACCCATGTCTCACCCTAGTGTGGGGGAGATGCCCCACATGTTGTAAATATGTATATAGTAAAAAAAAAAAATGTGTGTATATAAAATAATGGCTATTAGTATTTCCCTTTCACGTTCTAAGTGTTGGTTTAACAACCGGTGCTTTGAATATTGAGGGCAATATTCAGTTCTAAGTGTGGGGGAATTCTAGCGAATTTGATCAAATGTACCATCGAGTACCCCCATTTTTAGCCAAAATTTCAAAATTTTTTCTCACTTAGAACGCAATAAATGGTTATCAGTCCGCCATGTCTAACCCACATAAGGATTGGCTAATCCGAGAGCAAACGGCTCATGGTAAAGATATATCAAATCCGTTTATGGCTTACAATTTGCCAAAAATTGTATGGTTTTCGACTCACCATATCTTTATAAGTGAAGAGTTGGCTAGCCCGCAAGGTTATGGCTTGTGGTTAAGGCAGTAGAAAACCATGATTGGTAATCAGCTCACCAAAGATAATAACTGTATTTTATCTAAGAGTTGGCTAGTCCAGAAGCAAACGGATTTTGGTAAAGACAAATCAAAACCGTTGACAGCTGATGGTTTGCTCAAAATTATTTGGTTATCATTGTACCAAGGTATCACATACTAAAACATTGGCTACTCCAGAAGTAATGGCTTTTGGTAAAGAGAAAAATCCATTACACACTTATCTAACTTGATGCCATAGTCTACGAGAGCTTCTTTCATCCATAGTTTTCTAACGCGAGAAATCTAATCTTACTTTTATGTTAATGATTAATCCACTTAACTCATTTCACTTCATCACCATGAGTTTTCTAATAGTGGACATAGAAGATTTCCATTTTAAACGTTATAGCTTAAGAGGGCCAAAGGGAAAAGAACAAGTGATTTTAGGTTATAAGTAGAATATAAGCTATTATGTATATATATATATATATATATATATATATATATATATATATATATATATATATATATATATATATATATAACTAGGCATTATGAGCTAAATAGGCATGAAATAACTAGTCATTAATCTAAGCATATATTATAACAATGAGCTTAAAAAAAAAGCGTACCTTTTAGTCTTCAGTAGATTTTCTTCAAATACTTCAAGGTGTTATATTAACTTATAGAAGCCAATCATAGATGAGTTTCCGAATTATTCAATGAGTGACGATTTAGCCACTTGGTTCCCATTGTCTCATTTGTCCAAAATTGTTTGAACCAAACATGGTTTGCATTTGCATGTATGGTGGAAGTATTACCCAAGGATTAAAATTTGGTTGATGTGAATAATTCCACATTGGGTAACTATTATTAGGAAAGTTTTGTCTACCTTGATTTCTTCTAGGTTGAGGGGTTTTAGGCCGAGGATGAGGATTATTTGGTCTATTTGGAGGTGGAGTTTTGGATCTTAATTTTGGTTTAGAAAATCCGGTTTTGGTTTTTAACGATGGTTTATAAAAGCTTTTTACTTCCTCATCACTAGCAATGGGAATTTTCTATCTTTTATAAGTATATACTTAGGTTTTGACTCTAACAGTTTTTGTTTACTAGACTCACATTCAAACTTTACATTTTTATTTTCACTATTTGAAATATCGATTGAATTGATTCCTAGACCGGTTTTATCTTTTGATGATCTTTGAACACTTATTAATTTCTTAAGTGAGTTACTACTATTTTTAAACTTGTCAAGTTTGAAAATTTCATCTTTAAGTTTTTCATTTTCATTTTTGACTTCTAAGCATGTTTTTCATTCTATAAAAACTTCTTTTCCTTTTTCCAAATGTTTTAGTTTAATTTTTAATTCGAGTACTTCATTTTTTAATCGATTATTAATATGTTTTAGTGACTTATTTTTAGCTATAACCTTTTGACCTAATTTGCATAACCTATTATATTCATTATCTAGGTCTTTTTCATCTAATGATTGATTTTCATCACTAAAGTATTCAGTTTCGGAAAGTACCTCATTGGATGCCTTTGCTATAAGACATTTTTCGTCCTTTGTTATTTCTTTCTCATCTTCATCGCTATCACTCCATGCTCCTCCAACGAACGCCTTTTGATTTTGATCCCTTGACAACATTGGACATTTTCCGATGAGGTGATTTGGGTCGCCACATTTATAACACTTCCTTTTGCTTTTGTCCTCTTTGTATCTTTAGAATGCCTTTCTTTCATCATGTGGTTGTCTAACGAATCTTCCTCGTCTTTTAAAGAATTTCTTGAAGTCTTTTATGGCCATAACATATTCTTCGTCATTGCCTTCGGAGGTTGAGCTATCATCGTCACTAGATTCCTTCCTAGCTTTCAATGCAATTGACTTGCTTTGCTCTCTTTTACCTTTGACCATCTCGGAGTCTTTCTTTATTATTGCTTCGTAGACCTTCAAGTTGCCGATCAATTCGTCAAGTTGTAGAGTTGACAAATTCTTTGATTCTTCTGTAACACCCTAACCCGACAAGGGTAAAGATATCACAAAAATGGTTTCATATCAGATCAAAACAAAGCATACATTTACAGTAATACAAGAATCTCAAAGGTTACAAATGAAATACTGAAATTACAAGATTACAAATGCGAATACAAATTCTAAAAATATTATATCTTCTAATCAACTCTAATCCAGAAACTATCAAGTCTTCTAAGTCCAAAAGTCTCTTCACTCATACACAACTTCCAACTACAAACCTGCCGCAGGGAAAGAAATGCGGCTGAGCTTAAAAAGCCCAGTGAACAGATATATATAAACGAAAACGAAAGCAAAAGGAAATGAACAGATATAGTATAGCGCATTGGAAAAGCATAAGATATAGAGAAAGGTACAAAGTAAGAAAGGGAAAAGGGAAGGTCAGTAATCCACCACGAGCCCGAACACAAATCAAATATAGTAACCATGTCTTCATAATCATATAGAGGGGAGACCTCTCAGATGATCAGATAATATGAGGGGTGTCCTCATTCTTCAAATGGAGTAGCTAACTCCCGAACTTGTGAAAGACGTGGATTTCACCCATGCATCAGTCACCGAACAATATATAATATCAAATCATGTTAAGTCCACGAACACGGACATGAACCTAGGATTGCAACCCATACGTCCCCCGAACAATAATATTGGCCATAATAAATATAATGTGCATGCAACGAACAATATGGGGACGGTGTGAGAAATCACTCACCCACACGTGAGTCATGCCACTGGTGCATCAATGACACGACCATGTTACCTTCATGGCTAGGAAACGAACTTGGCTCGGGTATCAAACTTGAAGGGTCAAAGGTCAAAGGTCCAAATCATAGAAAAGGTTCAAATAGTCTAAGTCATCGAATCATAGTCAAAGTCCAAATATCAAAGGTTCATGGCAAAGGGTTCATATCCAATATAAAAGTCAAACGAATCCAAACGAACCGATCAAAGGTTCATAATCAAATGGTTCATTTAAAGAAATCTTTATCAAATGGTTTTCATCAAAAATGATATTTATTAACTATTTTCACAAAAGTAGTCTTTAAAAGTAATTTTCATAAAAGCTTAGCCAAATTCCAATTAAAAGTGGTATCGCATATTTCAATAAACATCAATTTAAAATAAGTTTTCCTCAAAAATTTCCATGATATAATCTAAAAGGTTTTCACATCTAGTTACCAAAATCAAATGAACCTTCGAAGCATCAAGTGATACGAATACTAATATCACAAGGTAATGAACGAATATCAAACGGATCATTATAGAGGCTCAAAACAAAAAGGGTCATATCGAACATCAAGTCAAAATGAATCAAACAAATGAACCAAAGTGTAGGGGAACATATCAATGGCTTAGGGAATCTTAAAATAAATTAAGATCAATGAGTCATGAGAAAGAAGACACCCTTACTGAAAAAGGGTAGAATATCTGTACCTTATACCGCACGTGCAAACATATCTAGAAATACAAAGATCGGAAACAACTCCATCTTCAGCGAATCTACACGAATACATAGTCGTCTTATTATTAATATCTTCTTCAAATCAGATTTCTCATTTTAGTCGGCTTTCCATTTTTAGTAACTTTCCATTTATAGCAGGTTTCTAAAATTAGCAGATTTCCATCCCTTAACTTTACCAAATTACACTTTATACCTTTTAGTTTATAAAATAACAAAATAAACCTTATAATTATATAATTTACAAATTAACCCGTATTATATCCTTAATTACACAACAAACCTTTACATTTACTAATTTACAGAATATACCCCCAAATATAAGTGTGGTACGAATCAAACCCTCAAGTTTCATAAAATTACACATTTAGTCCTTTTAATTAATAAAACTTACAATTTAAATCATAAATCCATAATAATTACACATTAAGCCCATAAATACCCAAATTACATATTACCTCCCTAATAATATTATTTTCACAGAAAAGTCATAAGTTTCCTGAATTTACACTTTTAACCCCTCTATTTAATTAATTTCTATTCAAAACCCTAAATTTACACATAATTCCATATCTTGCAAATTTTACACATAGGGACCTCATATTATAATTTTTACACTTTAGTACTGACCTAATTAACGTTATAAAAATAACTCACAAGTTTCATTAATTACAAAACACCCCCTTATATTTTTATTTCCAAATCGTATAACATTTTTAAATCAAAATCCTAACCCTAATCTTTCCCAATCATTAGGCCATCATTTGAACATCATAAATTACATTATTTATTATCCAAATCCAGATCCAAAACTCCAAACCCTAATCGCAACATAGGGTCTTTATTTTTTTTCCTTTTAAACACTAAAACCCGATTACCATTTAAAATTCACTATGACTTATCTAGGCCTCAATAATTGGAAAAATTATTTTTACCAGATCATATTGATTATATAGAGCTTAAATAAAATAAGTTTCATGCCCAGAAAATTCGTATTGCATATATTAGAAGTTATGCACATTTTAACCATTTAAAATCAAATCGATCAATATAAGCTACAACAATTCGAACCAACATTTTTCCAGACCTATATGATGATCATAGAACCCATAAAAATTATGAAAGTGACCCAGAAAAATCGTATGGTGTATTTTAGATATTATACATATTTTAATCATCAATAATTCATACGACCACATAACCTTGCATGATTCGAATCTAATATTTTATATGAGTTATATGTAGTATAGGGATCATAAGAAAAATACCAAATGATGATTTGAACCTGTGAATAGGCCGTGATGATTTATTTCTTCTCGGATGGGATAAAACACGAACAAAACTCCAAACCAACGAACCAAGCTTCTACAAATCAAGATCCTATTTTTCTAGCCTTCTTTAGATGTGATAAAACCCAGAAAAAATTTATCCAAAAGCTTCCAAAAATCGTATGGTGATGTGTGTGTTTTTTTGTGTGTCGTATGGGAGTTTAGGAAAGAAATAAAAGAGAATAATTGCAAACCGTGTGAAGGGGTGAGGGGGTGGGAATGATTTTTGGCCCAAAAGATTTGGTAGGATCAATCACACTGATTTTCAATAGTTTCCATAATGGTTGTGATGATTATCACCAATTTAAGGTAATTAAAATACAAAACAAATAATTAAATGTGTTCTTTTAATATATTCGGTCCATATGATGTATTTTATGTGTGACACGTAATTTTTTTTTGGAGATTGTAAAATATTAAAATGTTGCCTCAAATTTATTTCTCTTCATATCTTGCTCATTACTAAAGGTTTGGAATTTATTTGGTACTTCATATGCTTTATAAATCAAATTTTAAGTTTCAGGGGCAATTTGGTCTTTTTGCATGTTTTGAAATTTTGGGTATTACAACTTCTTCCCCTCTAAAAGAAAATTTTCGTCCTCGAAAATTGAAGTCGCAAAGTTAAACGAAGTCGTAGCAAGTCGCAAAAGATCATCACCAACATTCTCATGCCCGAGGAGGTTCTTCCAAAAAGATCTTCAGACCAAATAGTTTCTCATGACTCAAATCAAAACGAGGTGGGTTCAAATTCCTCAGAAGGAAACAAAATAAGTTGATCTTGATCTAAAGGCCCATGCAACATAAAATGGATGATAGGCGAATCTTAGAAAGCTCATATAGAATACGAACAAGATTTCAAATCGAATTAACTGTGTCAACAGTAGGGAGTTCTAAAGGGAGTTCAAGATTTATAACTGAGGTCAACAGAATGCAAAACGAGAGTCCAAAACTCATCCAGATATTTAACGAACGAAGGTAGAGTATACGCATAGGTAGAATGAACCTAAAGTCTCACTAATCACGGATAATCCAACGGAATTTCAAATTCTAACTTCTTAGGTACTCCCCAGGATATCCTATGCCCACAACAAGTGCACGTTATATGATGTAAGTATTATCACGTTGGCCAGACGTCATAATACCGGCATCATATAAATATGCCCTCATGATGGTCATACTTTATCTCAAGTCGTAATCAAAACCACCTATCTTAATCCACCTAGTACTTCTACAGTCTCAGAGGTCAACAAAATCAAATGCCATATTCAAGAGGAAAAACAAAACTATTCGCAAGAGTATCTAAAATCCCATATTGCCTAACAGAAGTGAGGTACGTCGTCATAAACATGATATCTTCCACAATGCGCCAAAATCTCTCAAAACAAAGTCATCACCGAACATACAAAGAAAAGATGAACACGAAACTGAAATGCTTCTAGGGAACTTAAATCATAAGAGGATCTTATTACGATATAACGAAACTTAAGAGGGTCAACGGAAATGAAAGTTAGTCTCCAAGAATTTCGGCCTTCGTAGAATCAATTCTTCCAAACATAAAGGGTCTGTTTCAAATTTTCGTTCGTTCAGCACATCCAATCTCTTTAAGTCCGGTTACTCTGTCTTCGTTGGTCCGTCAATCTGGAAGTGAAACCAAAATCGGGCATTTGTGTCTGGTTCGTCGAGCCTCCTGCAGTTCTTCTTGGAATGTGATGGGGTAATGTGAATTCCTAGCATGCTCTTTAAATTCCTTCATCATCCAGTCTGCTTCTGTTCTCAATTCATCTTAGTACAACCAAGATGAATAGGGAAGTGAGACTGTACGTCTTCATCAGTTCCATGTTCGCCATCTTGACTAGATCCTCTACGTCGCCAACACTTCTACCCTGTAAGGAATGTCTTCACTCTTCAGGGTAGCCGCCATTGTTGTCAACTCCAGGTCAGGCAGTGAAATACTTCTTCTGACGCGCTTCTAGTTGTCTTGATGCATACGCAAAACCTTCTGTGCTGTAAGGGAGTATAATCGAGTCTCTTTATGGAATGCCCCAAAAATTCATTCCGCCCGAAGATATGGAAGCTAATCTCTATTTCACCTTTTCCAAAACTCCATTCTCAATCAAACTAAGCGGTTTCTCTGTGTTCACGAAATTTCTCCATGGTATCATCAGTTGCAAACATCTTCCAGAATTCTTCTGCAAGGTTCAAAAGGTTTCAGTTCTCCGTTCTGCTATCGGTCTTGACCAATTGGTGATAGTTTTCAAAACTTGCAGGATTTAAAGAGGTATCCTCAAATAAGGACATCGTTGTCTTTACAAATATCAATCTCTCAGAATGCACAAACGATCGACGAATTTCCTAGTAAAGTGCAAAGATGATTTTCATGCTCTTCCTCGTTTCCGAACATACTATTAAGTCATACAACGACCATTTGCCCAGGTACTCACGAGAAAACATCATTTATTAAATTCGCAAAACAGTCAGAGCTTTAGCTAATACTATTAGCGTCACTAACCGTCATAGCAGTCGTTTACGAATACGGAAGTGATTTCAAGAATAACTTCAATTCATCAGAAGGAAACTTCGCGCTCCGAAATTAAACAAATACATAGTCGTTTCAGGGTGGATGAATATTGGCTCCTAACAGTATTACGGTTCAGCTTCCTGTAATCAATACATATCTCCAGTCACCATCCTTCTTTATCACGAACGAACTAAAACACGCCCAGGAGATACACTCAAGTAAACTCACTTCCTGGTCTTCGGTTGCTGTTCTTTCCGGTTGCTCGAATCAATTTATATGATCCCGAATACATCTGAAAGACACCTTCGCTTAGTGACTAGACAATCTCTCGGTATCATGTCGAATCCTACTTCACACTTCAGTGGAAAAACATGTGGTTCAATCATGAATCATATTCAGAAAACTCAGGGTGTCAAATACCTTTCAAGGTAAGATTCATTTATTGGGGTACGAAATGGGTTCCAGGAAAACTTCATAGCCGCGAAAGTAACATACGAGTCTCCAGAGTAATAGTGATAGCAATGGGTTTAACAATCGGTAATCATGGTAGGGAGTTCAAAATTGTTGCAAACGTCAAAGGTGAGACATAGAAAGGTAGTTGTCGGTATTTGAGTGATCGATCAATCAATTCCTTATCAGAATAAAACCGAAGTTAACTATCCAAAGATTAACAGATCAGCATAGCAAAACTTATCGTTCAAAAGTGAGAGGGAAAAACATTCTTATACTCGTGGTTAAACGCCACAAGGCTTCTCATAGGGACAGAGATGGGTGAACCAAAATCAAATAGTGTCGGAAGATTCATAGGTACTTATCAAAAGAAAAAGACAAATAACAAAACATATTCAGTACGTCATTGCCATGGAGGTTCTTAGAGTGCCTGAAGAGGCGTCAAAATGATTAACGAAAGGATCAGAGATCAGAGTCAAAATTTGAAGATGAGGATCAAATAGTGTCGAGCAATTATTATGAAATTCTCAATGCCTTCAAGATTTAATCAGGTTCAAATCTTAGGTGGTGCAAAGCATAAGCTTTCACTTTCCAAAAGTGGTATCAACAGGATCTAACCAAAAGCAAGGCACGAATCAGAGTGATGCGGAAACAATGATACTTAAACAAATGTCTTATAGTCTACCCATTCCTCACTGGTCGAAACTTACGTTCCTATAGGGAAATCTTAAAGCAAATTTTCAAAGGTTGTCTTACGAGCGCCTACAGGGAAAACAAAGTGGTCCTAACTTACACAGGTCAAGGGTAATGTATTACGAATCGCAGCCTGTCTCTCTGATACCATAATTGTAACACCCCAACCCGACAAGGGTAAAGATATCAAAAAAATGGTTTCATATCAGATCAAAACAAAGCATACATTTACAGTATTTGATGCGTGGTTTTGCAACCTTACAACAGGTTTTACCTCTCGAGGGATCTCAAGAGGCTTACAACCCCACCAGGCAGTGTACCTGACCGATGTAGTATAGTGTAGTGATAAGTACGGGGGATTGATCCTTCTCCACAGGGAATAGTGTTCGTTAGGTATGAAAAACTACTTTAGTAGGTCTAAGGGTGAGGGAAGATTCTTTTTGTATTTTTATGTTTTTTTTTGAAAGCAAGTAAAATCTCGGGTTTGAAGGAGTGGGCGGAATTAGTTGCTAGTCAACTAACCCAAATAACTACAAATGCAAATAAAATAAAATAACTGAAAATGAAAAGAGTTGTGAAACTTATATGGGGAGAAATGTGTTTACTTAGATTTCCTTACTCCCTAACTATCTTTTACCGGTTGATTAGTGTGTATTAATTGCGTGGATGACGGGTGTATTCCTTAATACCAATTGTGGGGTGGCGTACGTACTTCCCCAACTCTACAAGCTCCTACTTCACTCCTATGTCGAGCCGGCTAAGAAGCTCCTAACATGGGATCACTAGAATTCGCTCATGCATTAAATACAACCATAAAAACCTTAGTACGCATTGGTTCATGTTTCTTAAGACGTTCAAGCAAGTTACCGTATAGGAAGTTAGCCAGTTTTCTTAAGCCTAACATCGATAAATAATCATCCAGTACAATTAATAACACACTAACAACTAATAATCAATAGCTAGGTTTTATTAGATCTAAGCAAACACAAGATAAATCTAGCCTAGCATGTTAATCAAAAGACAAGAACAAGATATAATCAAACAACACATAGACATATTGATTGATTAAATGATAACTTATCTTCAATTAAACATGGGAGATCCAAGGGTATGAAAACCCTTAAAAATGGCAGAAATTCGTCTTAGGGTTTCTCCTCACAAAGTTGCACACTAATGACAAAAAATTGCAAAACTATATATAGAGTTTAAGGGCTGACGGCGTCACGTTGTAGATCCTGACGCCGTCACCTCGCCATGTCTAGGGTTGCCGGATGGCCTTCTTGACGCCGTCCCTCTTTAGTGCTCCAAAATCCGCTCTGGCCTATCAAGGCTTGACGCCGTCAGAATATGTCTTGACGCCGTCCCTCTTTAACTTAAACCGTGATGGCCTTGATCACTTCAAAGGGTGACGCCGTCAGACTTTTCATTGTAAAATTCTCTGGCTTATCATGTGTATTTTTCATATCCACCTTTTTTTTCCAAGCCATGACGTCGTCAGGAACAATCCCTGACGCCGTCAAAGGTACTTTCCAGCATGTTTTTGAGACTTTGTCGTTTTCTTCACTTTTATGCTCCAAAAACGTCCAAAATGCTTCCTTTTCCAGATTTCTTCTCCAAAGTACCTAAAATGACAAAAGGAACGATTTAGGGCAATATTTGATCAAATAAATACGATTTAGGGCTTAAATGACCCCCTAAAAGCGGTACACTTTTCGCTTCATCAAATACCCTTACACTTGAGATTTGCTTGTCCTCAAGCAAATGCGCTTTTATTCTAATCAAAATACAAGTTAGGGGTCATTTAATGCTAATATAAAAGTAATTACAATAAATAGTCGTTCCATTTTAATCATAATAAGCACGGAGATTACAAACTAGCACCTCACAAGTAGTGTTTAGATACTCACCTCTCTCAGGTGTCATCAAAATAAATCTCATAAATGAAAACGGATAATATCTCTCACTACCTGTCATAGCAAATAGATTACCATAGGCTTGGGAAAGGATCGAAAACCTCCTCCACTAGGCGTAAGCACCTAAGATAAACTATCAAAGAGGGCTTTTAAACGGGTTATAACGTGAGGTGTAGGGATATGATAAACACGGTTTTGTTGGATAAGGGATATTTTACTGGTGGTGAGTTAAAGATCTTGATTAATTACATGTACAATATGGCGTTGCTAAGCCAAGATTAGACTCGACTTAAGCTAAAAACAAAATAACAAAAACATAAAATAAACATAAAATCAAACGGGATGGTAGTCCATATGTTTTTTATACTTTTCTTTTTCTCATTTTTTTGTATTTTTCTTGATTTTTTCGATTTTTTTTCATACACTCTTGCCCTACCATCCAAAAATAATACATCATAGGGGCGTTGCATTCCCCTTACACTTGAACTTTTACATAACTTTACAAATAACTATTCTAATGACTCGAATTAAGATAATCGAAACACTTGGAGTACTTTTAAAATATTAAGCACATATGGGGGTAATAAATGATGTTCTTCCCCATTACTCCATTACACTAATACTTTACCCATAAGTACCAATCGTCCCAAAACAATATGTACAAGGATATGACTCGACTTAGAAACCATGTAATCAATTAGATAATTAACTAAGGGTTTAAACAAATGTTATCACAGTAATGCACTAAAAATGAGTGCATACAAGGTAGGCTAAGGAGATTTGGGTGTACATTTAAGTGGGGTGTAAACAAATTCTTCCTTTAAGTAAAATGCTTAAAGGTCGAAACGAAAAGATAGGCTCTAAGGGGTGTACTAGGGGTATCGTGTACTAAAAATGAGTACAACGCAAAGGGTGTGGGAGAATTACTTGACCAATGTAGCCAAAGTAATTATAACAAAAACACAGGTGTAAAACAATGGGTTAATCCTAATGCCTCTTATCATGTAGTAAATCTAACTACACGAATGTAGTCCCACTTGTGGCCTCGGAATGGTCCTAACGCAAGTTCTAGAATCTAAGTGCTACCGGTACACACATCATAGCATGAATGCTTTTCCTACCAATTCTAGGGGCGAACCTCACATATTTGGGGGTGGAAAATTTTTTAGTGGTACGGTTTTTTGTGCTAGTCATATAACTCATATCCATGAGATGCTCATTAAGATCAAAGTTTCACTCCTATATGTTGTAAAAAAATTTAAATTTGGCACTAAAATTGCCCTAACAGGTATTTATCTCAGTTTTATTACACATCTACCATTAAACAAACAAAAATCAAGCGTAATAGCATTCTCTAAAGTATCGTACTTTACCCCCCTTACACTTAAGATGAACATTGTCCCCAATGTTCAAATAACAAGATGTAAAAGTAAATAAGGTAAACGAATGAAATCAAATACTCCCCTGATTCGTTCGGTGGATAATGTGGTAACATGGTTAGATCTTCTTCCAAGAGAATGTAGAAGCTCCAAGACTAAAGCATCGCCATAAGCTTGATTCCACATACATTTCCTTGTCCAAAATAACCTGTTAAACCTGAGAAAACAAACACGAAAACCTGCATAACATCGGCGGGATAAATCTATATATAAGGATATAATGCTTGTGGAATGATAATTTTGCAGATTCCTGGAGATTATAAGTTAGAGATTTAATAAAAACTTTTTATGACAACAAAACTTTCAAAAATTTCAGAAAATTAAAACCTGACGCCGTCAGGTTGTAAAGCCTGACGCCGTCAGAAATGATCTGACAGAATTCTCATGTTAAGTTTCCGGAAAATTTCTGGAAAAACTATACCTTACTTCCTGGAAATCCTGCAAAATATCATTATGACTCGATACAAGCATTTGACTCAAACAAATACTAATATGTATGTTAATTTAATATTATTACGATTCATGTTCATTTGTTCTTGTAAACCGATTTGGATTTCCCTTACACTTAACTTTTGCAAAATACCTTTATATGTAGTTAAGACGAAGTTAAAAACAAGATAAAGCATTTTCACAATTTAGTTTTGAACATGAATCAATAATAATAAAAATTAAACACACATACGGAAACAAATAAAATCAAACAAACAAATAAATAAACACACAAAACAAATAAAGCTTGGGTTGCCTCCCAAGAAGCGCTTTTCTTTATTAACGAGTCTTGTAGCTAGACTCAAAGTCACGTACATTACGTGATTCCATCATTGGTCACGGTTTCTAGGCCATCCTCATCTCCGGTTTTATATTCCGGTCCTAATTTCAAACAATCCTTGTAGAAACCGGATATCCTTTCCATAACATAGTCTACTCCTTTATTTCTATCCTCATCATTCCTATAGTAGACCGCTTGCTTAAGCTCCTTCTCAACATTTGACGAGTGTTGGAATTGTTCTATCTTATATGGCATTTGGTAGTTTACCTCATCGGTCTCATCCTTAAATCTAACTATCCCTAAGGAACGTTCATAAGTCATTCTAGAGACCTCAACGAATGGTTTTCCAAAAACTACTTGAGTTAAGGATGCATCGACTATTGGGCGGATATCTTCTACAATTACAAAGTCGGTGACATAGGTGAAGTTTCCTATATAGACCGGTAATCCCTTAACTCTTCCCGTGAAGTTACTCATCCAACCCTTATCAGGGAACATCCTATACCCAAGTTGATTTTTCATTATTAAGTTGTAGTGGGCTCTAGTCATGATGTTTATGGGCGATCTAAGGTCGATGTAAGCTTTCCACACATGCAAATGTCCGATGTTGCATGGTATGTTGAGATTAGAAGGATCGCCTATTTTTATAATTGGTCTACCTAGGAAGTATGGTGTCTCGGGGTCATCTAATAAGTCTGTATGATATGCGTGCTCTTCCTTAGTGGGTAGCCTATTGAAGTAGTCCTCATCATCATCTACTTCTTCAATATCACTTTTCCTAACTTCTTTATCAACCTCGACTTTCTTAACCTCATCCTCAGGTTCACTATTATCCTCATTCCTATCAATTGGTTTAATAGTGACAATGTTGACGAAGTGGACGTATTTGGATGAAGAGGGGTCTTTTACTTAGGGTCCGCTATTTGTGTTCCTAGCGTCCTTATGTGGAGGTGATAGCACTTGGTTATTGAGGGCTTTCAATAAGTTGTCAATTTTATTGGTCATCTCCGTTTGTTGTTGATTGAATTCGGATTCAAACTTGGCCAAACGAGCTTCTTGAGACGCCATAAATTGAGACATCAATCCTTCAAAGTTATTGGTACTACCATAATTGTTGGAAGGATTGTTATTGAAAGTACGGTTCGAGTTGGAACCGCTTGATTGGAAACGATTAGGTGGGTTGGAAGAATTGGTTTGTTGTGCGTTTTGGTTTTGTTTCCACCTAAGGTTTGGGTGATTTTTCCATGAGGGGTTGTATGAATCACCGTAGGGGTTTGGCTCGGGTTTGAAAGTGTACCACTTGTCTCCCGCTCCGTCGGTACGCGAGGATGCGTAGTCCGCAAAAGCTTGTTCGGGGAGTTCCATGCAATCACGAGTGTCGTGGGGACCACTACATAATTCACATGAAGAAGTGATTTTGTTCACTTGGCTTGAAGGTTTAGGAGCCTCGTAGGATTTCATAAGAAACTTGACTTGGTCTTCAAGTTCTATGATCCTACGGTCGGAAGTGCTTGAATTGTTCGAAGGCAAAGATATTGCCTTGACCGTTTTATTCAAATCACGGGGATCACTCCAACTTTCGTTGTCATAAAGAGCAAGATCTTCTAGGAGAGCCCATGATTGTTCCGCACTTAGATCACGTAGCTTACCACCGGCCGATTGGTCAATGGTTTGCCTCGTGGAGAGATTGATATGGTCATAGAAGATTTGGACTTGGAGCCAAAGTTCTATGCCATGGTGAGGGACTTTTTGGAGTAAGTCCTTGAATCTAGTCCATGCCTCGTAGAGGGTTTCACCTTGACATTGTTGGAACATCAAGATATCATTCCTTAGCTTGGTAGTTCTTCCTGGTGGGAAAAACTGAGCAAGGAAATGAGTGGTGAGATCATCCCAAGAGGTAATGGATCCTGCGGGTAAACGCTCTAGCCATTGACTAGCTTGGTCCCGCAGAGAGAATTGAAAGAGACGCAGTCGGGTCGTCTCTCGAGTGGCAACATCAAGGTCTATAGAATCAACGATTTTGAGAAAGTCCTTGAGATGTTGGTTAGGATCTTCAGAACGAAGTCCATGGAATGCGCATCCGCTTTGCACCAACCGGATGGTGTCGGATCGCAAAGGTGTGACATTGGCTCCTTGAGTGAGCTCAATGGTGTTTCGATAGCCATGGTGGCTAGGACGGGAGTAGTCTCCTAAGGTACGGGCTCTAGGAGGTTGTGGTGGTTGTTGTGGTGGTGGGTTGTTGGGATCAAGGATATTACCACCTTCCATGATGTCGGATGGTAATGGTTACGAACAAAGAAACGAAGAAAAAAGATAGACTAAAGAAAACCTAGAAAAAGAAAATAAAAATCTCACTAGAAAGGAATCTAGTGAGTAGACCTAATAAAATAAAAATTCAACCTAAACAATAACTATTCCCCGGCAACGGCGCCAAAAACTTGATGCGTGGTTTTGCAACCTTACAACAGGTTTTACCTCTCGAGGGATCTCAAGAGGCTTACAACCCCACCAGGCAGTGTACCTGACCGATGTAGTATAGTGTAGTGGTAAGTACGGGGGATTGATCCTTCTCCACAGGGAATAGTGTTCGTTATGTATGAAAAACTACTTTAGTAGGTCTAAGGGTGAGGGAAGATTCTTTTTGTATTTTTATGTTTTTTTTTTGAAAGCAAGTAAAATCTCGGGTTTGAAGGAGTGGGTGGAATTAGTTGCTGGTCAACTAACCCAAATAACTACAAATGCAAATAAAATAAAATAACTGAAAATGAAAAGAGTTGTGAAACTTATATGGGGAGAAATGTGTTTACTTAGATTTCCTTACTCCCAAACTATCTTTTACCGGTTGATTAGTGTGTATTAATTGCGTGGATGATGGGTGTATTCCTTAATACCAATTGTGGGGTGGCGTACGTACTTCCCCAACTCTACAAGCTCCTACTTCACTCCTATGTCGAGCCGGCTAAGAAGCTCCTAACATGGGATCACTAGAATTCGCTCATGCATTAAATACAACCATAAAAACCTTAGTACGCATTGGTTCATGTTTCTTAAGACGTTCAAGCCAGTTACCGTATAGGAAGTTAGCCAGTTTCCTTAAGCCTAACATCGATAAACAATCATCCAGTACAATTAATAACACACTAACAACTAATAATCAATAGCTAGGTTTCATTAGATCTAAGCAAACACAAGATAAATCTAGCCTAGCATGTTAATCAAATGACAAGAACAAGATATAATCAAACAACACATAGACATATTGATTGATTAAATGATAACTTATCTTCAATTAAACATGGGAGATCCAAGGGTATGAAAACCCTTAAAAATGGCAGAAATTCGTCTTAGGGTTTCTCCTCACAAAGTTGCACACTAATGACAAAAAATTGCAAAACTATATATAGAGTTTAAGGGCTGACGGCGTCACATTGTAGATCCTGACGCCGTCACCTCGCCGTGTCTAGGGTTCCCGGATGGCCTTCTTGACGCCGTCCCTCTTTAGTGCTCCAAAATCCGCTCTGGCCTATCAAGGCTTGACGCCGTCAGAATATGTCTTGACGCCGTCCCTCTTTAACTTAAACCGTGATGGCCTTGATCACTTCAAAGGGTGACGCCGTCAGACTTTTCATTGTAAAATTCTCTGGCTTATCATGTGTATTTTTCATATCCACCTTTTTTTGCCAAGCCATGACCCCGTCAGGAACAATCCCTAACGCCGTCAAAGGTACTTTCCAGCATGTTTTTGAGACTTTGTCGTTTTCTTCACTTTTATGCTCCAAAAACGTCCAAAATGCTTCCTTTTCCAGATTTCTTCTCCAAAGTACCTAAAATGACAAAAGGAACGATTTAGGGCAATATTTGATCAAATAAATACGATTTAGGGCTTAAATGACCCCCTAAAAGCGGTACACTTTTCGCTTCATCAGTAATACAAGAATCTCAAAGGTTACAACTGAAATACTGAAATTACAAGATTACAAATGCGAATACAAATTCTAAAAATATTATATCTTCTAATCAACTCTAATCCAGAAACTATCAAGTCTTCTAAGTCCAAAAGTCTCTTCACTCATACACAGCTTCCAACTAAAAACCTGCCACAGGGAAAGAAATGCGGCTGAGCTTAAAAAGCCCAGTGAACAGATATATATAAACGAAAATGAAAGCAAAAGGAAACGAACAGATATAGTATAGCGCATTGGAAAAGCATAAGATATAGAGAAAGGTACAAAGTAAGAAAGGGAAAAGGGAAGGTCAGTAATCCACCACGAGCCCGAACACAAATCAAATATAGTAACCATGTCTTCATAATCATATAGAGGGGAGACCTCTCAGATAATCAGATAATATGAGGGGTCTCCTCATTCTTCAAATGGAGTAGCTAACTCCCGAACTTGTGAAAGACGTGGATTGCACCCATGCGTCAGTCACCGAACAATATATAATATCAGATCATGTTAAGTCCACGAACACGGACACGAACCTAGGATTGCAACCCATACGTCCCCCGAACAATAATATTGGCCATAATAAATATAATGTGCATGCAACGAACAATATGGGGACGGTGTGAGAAATCACTCACCCACACGTGAGTCATGCCACTGGTGCATCAATGACACGGCCATGTTACCTTCATGGCTAGGAAACGAACTTGGCTCGGGTATCAAACTTGAAGGGTCAAAGGTCAAAGGTCCAAATCATAGCAAAGGTTCAAATAGTCTAAGTCATCGAATCATAGTCAAAGTCCAAATATCAAAGGTTCATGGCAAAGGGTTCATATCCAATATCAAAGTCAAACGAATCCAAACGAACCGATCAAAGGTTCATAATCAAATGGTTCATTTAAAGAAATCTTTATCAAATGGTTTTCATCAAAAATGATCTTTATTAACAATTTTCACAAAAGTAGTCTTTAAAAGTAATTTTCATAAAAGCTTAGCCAAATTCCAATTAAAAGTGGTATCACATATTTCAATAAACATCAATTTAAAATAAGTTTTCCTCAAAACATTTCCATGATATAATCTAAAAGGTTTTCACATCTAGTTACCAAAATCAAATGAACCTTCGAAGCATCAAGTGATACGAATACTAATATCACAAGGTAATGAACGAATATCAAACGGATCATTATAGAGGCTCAAAACAAAAAGGGTCATATCGAACATCAAGTCAAAATGAATCAAACAAACGAACCAAAGTGTAGGGGAACATAGCAATGGCTTAGGGAATCTTAAAACGAATCAAGATCAATGAGTCATGAGAAAGAAGACACCCTTACTGAAGAAGGGTAGAATATCTGTACCTTATACCACACGTGCAAACATATCTAGAAATATAAAGATCGGAAACAACTCCATCTTCAGCGAATCTACACGAATACATGGTCGTCTTATTATTAATATCTTCTTCAAATCAGATTTCTCATTTTAGTCGGCTTTCCATTTTTAGTAACTTTCCATTTATAGCAGGTTTCTATAATTAGCAGATTTCCATCCTTTAACTTTACCAATTTACACTTTATACCTTTTAGTTTATAAAATTACAAAATAAAACTTATAATTATATAATTTACAAATTAACCCGTATTATATCCTTAATTACACAACAAACCTTTACATTTACTAATTTACAGAATATACCCCCAAATATAAGTGTGGTACGAATCAAACCCTCAAGTTTCATAAAATTACACATTTAGTCCTTTAAATTAATAAAACTTACAATTTAAATCATAAATCCATAATAATTACACATTAAGCCCATGAATATCCAAATTACATATTACCTCCCTAATAATATTATTTTCACAGAAAAGTCATAAGTTTCCTGAATTTACACTTTTAACCCCTCTATTTAATTAATTTCCATTCGAAACCCAAAATTTACACATAATTCCATATCTTGCAAATTTTACACATAAGGACCTCATATTATAATTTTTACACTTTAGTACTGACCTAATTAACGTTATAAAAATAACCCACAAGTTTCATTAATTACAAAACACCCCCTTATATTTTTATTTCCAAATCGTATAACATTTTAAAATCAAAATCCTAACCCTAATCTTTCCCAATCATTAGGCCATCATTTGAACATCATAAATTACATTATTTATTATCCAAATCCAGATCTAAAACTCCAAACCCTAATCGCAACATAGGGTCTTTATTTTTTTTCCTTTTAAACACTAAAACCCGATTACCATTTAAAATTCACTACGACTTATCTAGGCCTCAATAATTTGAACCATTATTTTTCCCATATCATATTGATTATATAGAGCTTAAATAAAATAAGTTTCATGCCCAGAAAATTCGTATTGCATATATTAGAAGTTATGCACATTTTAACCACTTAAAATCAAATCGATCAATATAAGCTACAACAATTCGAACCAACATTTTTCCAGACCTATATGATGATCATAGAACCCATAAAAAATATCCAAAAGCTTCCAAAAATCGTATGGTGATGTGTGTGTTTTTTTTGTGTGTCGAATGGGAGTTTAGGGAAGAAATAAAAGAGAATAATTGCAAACCGTGTGAAGGGGTGAGGGGGGGGGGGTGAATGATTTTCGGCCCAAAAGATGTGGTAGGATCAATCACACTGATTTTCAATAGTTTCCATAATGGTTGTGATGATTATCACCAATTTAAGGTAATTAAAATACAAAACAAATAATTAAATGTGTTCTTTTAATATATTCGGTCCATATGATGTATTTTATGTGTGACACGTAATTTTTTTTGGACATTGTAAAATATTAAAATGTTGCCTAAAATTTATTTCTCTTCATATGTTGCTCATTACTAAAGGTTTGGAATTTATTTGGTACTTTATATGCTTTATAAATCAAATTTTAAGTTTCAGGGGCAATTTGGTCTTTTTGCATGTTTTGAAATTTTGGGTATTACACTTCAATCGCCGTAACTTTAGCTCGCCATTTTGGATGAAGAGCCCTAAGAAATTTCCTAACAAAATTCTTACTAGAAAAATTCTCATCAAGTGCTTTTAAACTTGTGATGAAAATGTTAAACCTAGCAAAAGCATTATCTATTGATTCCTCTTCCGGAATCGTAAATTGTTCATATTGTAGAACAAGAAGATCTATTTTATTATTTTTGACTTGACTATTACCTTGGTGAGTGATTAGCAAAGAGTTCCAAATTTCTTTTGCGGTTTTACACATAAAGATTCTTTCATATTCTTTGCGTGGTAACGCATTGCAAATTACCAATTTAGCCTCATTATTTTTTGCTAGTTTCTTTTTCAAATTATCATTTTGTTTTTCAAAAGGTACAATTTCATCTATTTTAGTTAAAGGATTATTTTGAATAGGGGGAAAATCACTATAGGTAATAACATGCCAAAGATCAAGATATTTTGATTTCACATAAGTTTCGAATCTATTTTTCCAATAAAGAAAACCATCACTTTCAAATAGTGGTGGTCTTTGCATAGATTGCTCTTCTAAATATTTTTCAGATTCCATAGATCGTTTCAAGTTTTAAAATACAATTTATTTTAAAAATCTTGTTTGACTAGGCTCTTGATACCAATTGTGGAAAACTAGAAGGGGGGGGGGGTTGAATAGTTTTACGTCTTTTTAATTTATTATAAAAATTTGTTTACTTTTAAAACTTAGATTCGAATTTATGTGAACTCAACTCTTGAACAATATGAACAAATATAAGTAAATCTAAATTAACAATGCAAGTAAAGTAATGAAATGAAATGAAAGATAGAGATGGAAAGATCGAACCGCGAGACAAAGGATTTATAGTGGTTCGGCTACAAGGACACCTTCCTTGCCCTACTCCACTCCTCGAGCACCTAACTCGAGAGTTTTCTTCACTATGTCAACAAGCTCCCTTATGGCGGAGAAAACCTTACACAACTTTCGCTTACACCAATTTTACGACACAAAGCTAAATGTCGAGTTCTAATCGTAGCTAGAACCAATCTCACAACTTCAATCACAACTTCTTCACGACTTCTTCACGACTTCTTCACGACTACTACACACCACAACTACTTCACAACTTCTACTCTACTTCTTCTTCACAACACTACTATTTCTTCACAACTACAATCTAGTTCACAACTATACACTACTTCTTCACTTCCTAATACTACTTCTTCACGCCTCTACTTCTTCACACCTTTGCTTCTTCACACCTTTACTATACTTCTTACACACTAAACTAATCTAACCACTTTATGTTCAAACCTATCTAATTAATATACACACCTTATACACAAATGAATGAATGATTTACAAAGTTTACTAAACTAACAACTTAGGTAACAAGATGATACTAAGTTGTAATACTTCTAGTCTTGATTGATAGAAGTATTCTTCTTTTGCACTTGGATGGTAGAAGCTTGGATCACTTAGAAACCAATGCTTAAGAATATATGATCAAAGGATTTAGAAATGATTTAGAAAGATATAAGAAGAGATTTAGAACAGAAGGTTTGGGGTGCAAAAGGTGAGGAAAAAGTCCAGGAATGAACCAATATTTATAGGCAAAGCTGGGGGCTAGAGGAGCGTGGGCGGTTCCCTTAAATAGGGGGCCGGTCCCCTTAATAATTAAGGGGGCCGCCTAGATAATTAAGGGGGCCGCCCCTTATATCCGTTGCCCAGCTTTGTCTTTTTGTGGGGAAGGTTTTTCTGGAACATTTTTGCCATTTTTGGTTGAAAATTTGAATTCATAAATTTATTATGGATTAAACATTTTCCTTTAATTTCCAAAAATGATTTTGTAAAAGATATAAAATGTTTGTATCATTTTATAAAAAATCTAGTGATTAAGAAAAAGTTCCTTTGATCATATAATGCATTAGGCATTTGTTTATTCATACCTTAAGTGATTAAGTTTTTAAAATAGATATTTACAACTAAATACTTGTTTACGTCATAATCTTTTTTTTAATGATTTAACATTTTATGATTATCAAAACGTAGAGGTATCGAAAAATATTAATAACGTTTTTAGGCATTATTTATATCAACATAAAATTTGAAGTTAGTTGATATTTTGTAATGTTTTTTAATTCCAAACTTGTAATGTTTTGTAATTTTGAAAGCGGAAGTGTATTAGCTCTAAAAATTTTGAAAGGTTAAATTTCTGTGATAGTTTTTAACACTTCTAAATTTTCTGATATATTGGAAAGTTTGAAATATTAAAAGTGTAAACTCTTTTAAATTCGAATTACAATAAGTTTTGAAATCTAAGCTTTTAAAATTCTATAAACTATTTAAGTAAACTACAGTATTTTAGTGAACTATCAATGTTTTGAAAATTGGGTCTTTAATCGACCCGGTCAAATCACGGGTCTCCGGTTATACCATCGGGTCAACCAAGTCTTCCACCAAAAATAAATTTATATAGATTTGGAATGATATGAAAAAATGTATATACATATATCTCGAAAACCGGGTTGATCCGGGTCACTTCAAACCCGACGGGACTAACCGGGTTTCAAATACATAAAAACCGGTTTTATTTGACCGGAACCGGTTCAACCTGGAACCGGCCGGGTCGAACCGGGTTTCAAAACGTTATGTTTAATCCTCAAATCTTCAAACTTTTTCGTTTATAATGCACAAACTTTTTATCACTACAACTATCTGCCGCTATAAAATCCCGTTGCTATGCACGGGTATTCGTCTAGTATATATATATATATATATATATATATATATATATATATATATATATATATATATATATATATATGTAGGGATACAATGAGAAGGATCTTATAATGAGAAGGGTAGGAAAGATTGTGGGAGTGAAACGTGTCATCCTCATACCACATCATATGACACGGTTACTACATGTACTAAAATCATAATTGTGATGCAGTAAGTTTATAAATGTGATGCAGTATAAGTTTTGGCGGGAAAAAAATATTTTCAGGGGGGGTGGGAGCGTGGGTGGCGGTGACACATGTCATATGATGTGGCATGATAATGTGACAAGGTGACACATGTCACTCCCACAATCCTTCCTATACTTTTCATTATAAGAACTCTTCTCTTAGTTTCTATCTCTCTCTCTCTCTCTCTCTCCTATTATTATATATATATATATATATATATATATATATATATATATATATATATATAATATATATATATATATATATATATATATATATATATATTCGTGAGAAGCGTAAACAAATTAAAAAATATAAAAAATGCTAATTCTCAAAAAATTCTGCAAGATAAAGGAAGTTGGCTGATAAAAAAGTTGTGAATGAAATATTTCTAAAAGTGTTTAGTTTTGATTAAAAACATAGTGTAAAAATACGTTTGTGCGTTGAAATTTTGTAAACCGACATTTTGTGCATCAAAAATTCGTTTTTACATTCAACTTTTTTTTTGGCTTCTGCATCAAAACTTTCATTTTCTGTAACATATAAAAAATTAAAAAAAATTTGTGCATTAAAATTTCTTTTCTTGTGCATTAAAATAAACGTATAAAACATCAAAATTAGAAACAACTTTCTTCACAATTCTTTTATGCACCATCAGCCTCTATTTTGGGGGAAAAATATCAGAATTTTCGAGAAAATTTTAAATTTTCAAGTCTTTTTACACTACCTACGAATATTTGTATTTTTATTTTATCTCTTACCTATCACTATAATCACTATAAATGGACAATTAAGTTTTATTAAATAATTATAAGAGTTAACTACATTTTTGGTCCTTGTGGTTTGCCAGGTATAACACTTTTAGTCAATTAGTTTGAAAAGTAAAGGATTCAGTCCAAAATCCGACGACCCATAACAGGTTCAGTCCAATTTTTTGTTAACTGTTAGTTTGACTGTTAAATGTGAGGGTATTTATGTCTTTTCATCTATATTATATGAAAAACAAATGTTATCTAAAGCTACACACCAACACAACCCACATTCACATTTTTCTCACAAATTCTCACTACAACCACAATGTATAACCTCTTTTTCTTCTCAAAAACACACAAACACAACCACCAGTACCAATCGTCGGCCGCCACTACCACTTACAGCTGGCCACCACCACCTCCATCAACATAACCATCAACAACTCCCAAATTATAAACCAATACCTAAAATCCCCAAATTTAACAAAACTAAAAATCCTAACCACGCACCAACACTCTCCACCATCTTCATTCATCATTCACAAACACCACCGTCGGCTACCACGAAACCGCCACCTAACCACCGAGCTAACAACACCAAACATTAACCCTTTAACAGATTTCTTTAGTTTCAACAAAAACCTCAAAATCCCCAAATTTGCAATAAAAAAAATTAAAAGCACTAATCCTAGAATTTAAACTCATATAAAAAAAATTAACCTCATAAATAAGTAACTTACACTCAAACAACACAAACCTTCAACAAATTAACCTAAAAACGACTAACGATCACCAATTCGTGGTGGTGGTAGCTGAGGGAGTCAGTGATGGGTTGATGAATATGGTGGGTTTGAAGAAAATGCTTTTTTTTTTTTGTTTGATAGTGTTTATGTCTGTGTTTGGTTTTGATTTTTGGTGTGTGTGCTTTTTGTTTTTTGCTTAATGTGTATAATTTCATACTAATATGATGTGCCTGTCTTCTTGTGTGCATGTGTTTAACAGCTTCAAACTAATATGATGTGTATAAATTGGATATTGGATGTGTCTGTCATGTTTGTATTTATGTGTAAAAAATCAAAATAATAATAAAAAGAAACAAATGAAAGAAGAGTACTTTAGTCATTTTGCATTAACAAACAAGGGTATTTTAGTCATATTACATTAGTTAACTAATCAAACTAACAGTCAACAAAAAAATGGACTGAACCTGTTACGGGTCCTCGGATTTTGGACTGGATCCGTTACTTTTCAAATTAATGAACTAAAAGTGTTATACCCGGTAAACCACAAAGACCAAAAATGTAGTTAACTCTAATTATAAAGATCAAATCCAAGCACCTTAAGTTTTCATGAATGAGCCAAATTATCATATAACTACTGAATACCAATCAATTCGGATTGTCATTAGATCTATTCTTATTCTTCTCATTTTAATTTTTATTCTCATTTGATCACTTCCCAACTGCTGAATACCAATCAATTGAATCAGACCTTTTATAGTCTATATAATATTGGCACATATATTAGAATAGTGATGAACTCAAATAAGTACATTTTATTACCATCATTTATCCTATTTATTTGACTTGTTTTATTATATTATCTGTGAGAATTGATACGTTAATGTTTACTTTTGTAATTCTCAGGTAAAAACAAGTACTATGTGAAACTTGGCGATTTTGGACTAATTATGGAGCAAAACAAGCAAGAAGTTAAGAGTCTATTGAAATGTACAAGATCAAGATCATTCTGCTCCAGATACGCCGCATCCTACTTCGTACATACGGCGCATCACTATCAAGATTTCACAAGTTATAATCCAAGATGGCAAAGGACATGCGCCGCATACAAGAATGGAGTTACGCCGCATCTTCTGGCGGTGTACGAATATTCCTGAATATATTAATCTTGGACCCCACGCGAAGTTAAGTCAATGCGCCGCATCTACTTATTCAATGCGCCGTATCTAGCCCTCAGACAGAAACTATAAATACCCCAAGGCCAGACGAATTTCGAGAGCCTAATACACAAAAAGACCGAAGACAGAAGAAACCCTAAGCCGAATTCAGACGAAGTAGCAGCACAAGACACACCTTGAACGAAGATACAAGAGCTATAAGAAGGTCCTACATGTATTCAATTCATTAAGTAGTTTTGCTTTATTGTATTAGTACACTTTAATTCATCAGGATTGATGGGCCGATTCCATGTGACTACGGAAAACCATGGGCACCCCTTAAAATTGCTTTCCCATTAATTAAAGTTTATATGTTGATGTCTTTGGTGACTTTTATTAGTGCATTGATAACCTGTGTGTCTAGCTGAGCATTGCTTGGGTCGCCATGCCCCTTCCTCGCCTATTTTGTTTTAGCGTGTCTTTAATAAAAAGGATAGACATAAGTAATCATTAAGGGTTTACTCGCCGATAAGATTAGAGCCAACGAGAAAGGTTTACATCTCGGTGCGTCGCATCGAACTATACACTTCATATAAAACTAGCAATAAAATAAGTGACAAGCTACTTAACTATCAGGACAGGTCTTTTTATTGCCTCAAATATTTATCTGTGTACGTGTGTGCTAATCGCTGATTCGTGCTTATTAGTTTAGTTTATTATTTAATCATAACCAAACCGTGCCAGTCTCTCAGGCTGAACCCCCTTGCTTTAGATTAGGTTGTATAGCTAACTTAAGATATTAAAATACTGATTAGAATAACTAGATAATACGTTCCACTCTTAGTGATCGACACTCTACTTACCATTATATTCATACTGACCGGGTACACTGCTCGTTAAAGTGTGTGTTATTGATAAGTCGGCTAAATATAAATTTAAAACTTGAATACTGCTAAAACCACAACGACACACCGTGGGTATAAAAATTAGAGCAATACACACGCACACATCAAGTTTTTGGCGCCGCTGCCGGGGAGTGAATTGTTATTATCTGTTAATTTGATTAGTATTTTAATTAGGTTTTTCTTTTTAATTTTTAGATTCTAACCGCTAACCCTGTTGTATATTAGATTAAATTGCATTCATTGTATTATTTGCATATTTTCTGTTTTTGTGTGTTTTTATTTTCGTTTGTTTTTATTTTTGTTTTTATTTTTCTGTTTTCTTGCATTCTGCTATCGTTGTACTGAGCTAATTCAAACGATACGGCGCATCTATTTTCATAGATACGGCGTATTGCGTTTAATTTTTATAAAATACAACGCGTTTAATAAATTCGATACGACGCATCTTTCCCCAAGATACGGCGTATCCTGTTTTTAATAAAAAAAAAATTCTAAACGATAACGCCATACGACGCATCTCTTTTAAACAGATACGGCGTATTGTCTATTTTAATTAAAAACAGTTTTTCGAATTATTAAACAGATACGACGCATCGATTTTTATCGATACGGTGCATCTTCTAAATCAAAAATCGGTTATATTTGCTAAAATTAGATACGTTGATTTTTGATAATTAAAACCGATACGGCGCATTCTAAATTATAAGCGGCGTATCTACTTTCTGAATAAAAGTCTGATTAAATTTTAACGATTATAAGATACGGCGTATCCAACTTTTTGGATACGGCGCATCATCTGCAGATATCAGTTATTTTTATTCTTATATCCGTTTCTAAATTCATTAATTTCTCTTCTAGCGAACAAATCCTACTGACGATTTTACCTATGATGACAGGTTTTGCTATGGAAGACATGTCAGTGAACGGATATCTTGCTAAGGAACTCTTGCTTTCGGATTCATTCGAAAGGAAAGTTTTTGATGATGTCAACATCGATGTGCTCATGATTAATGCCGATTTATTCTCTTGGGAGACCCCTCTTGAAGCTAATTATAAGGAATTCAAGCGCTTATGCAATATTGAAGATGGGATATTCTCTTATGATTTACTAATGAGCTACACTGAAGATGAATTGTTACTCTTATGGCCCATCATTAAATCTAAAGGATTAACTTGGACTACTATCGAAGAAAAAGATGGGAAATTCCAAATTGAATATATGAACTCAGCAAATGTAGTCAACAAATCGAGCAACAAAAGCTATGAAGTCCGACCTATACAAACTTCTTATATGCCTTATTCCTAACAGTATTGGGGATTTGATAAGAGCTATCTGGATAACGAAGGAATGTATGCTGAATCGGAGATACTATTTCATGGAAAGTTGGTAAGGTTGATGGATATCTCTTTAGAAGAGTGGCTTCAGCTTAAATACGGTGATCCCAAATTTGCTCCTATGAATGAAGTCAAACGGATTGTGACCTCATGGTTGACACGAAGTTTTAAAGAACATTTTAATGAGTTCATGGAGATAAGAAGGAACATGATTGGTAACACTAGCTTTGACGTTAACCACGATCCTAACAATGTTGATTTTTCAAATTGGTTAGCTAGTAAGTTCAATAACCATAAGAGCATGGACCGAGCTACTAAAGATGTGTTATGGGTATATTGGATGAGAGGTGAAGATGAGGAAGTAGAGAGCAACAATGGATCGTTAAATGACAATTCAAGAATCAAGGAAGGCATTGAAGAATTATTCAGCATAGACATTGATGTGTTCAATTATGAGACACCTTTGTGCAAACAATTCAAAGAATTTAATTACCTTCTTCAAGTCGACGCTGATGTGCTAACTGGAGATCTACCAGGATTCAAAACTTATGATGATTTCAAAAACACCTGGTACTACGAATGGAATGACCAAATACCATGGGTTTGGGATAAACCATGGGAATTTGAGCATATTGAACACACTTGTAAACCTTTCGGCTTCAAGGATGGATTTAGTGAATGGCCAACCTGTGACTATAAGAATGATGGAACCTGTAATGGGGGAAGTATAATTGGAATGAAACGGGTTGGAAACGATGTATACTTTGAAGACGACGATTGGTATGAAAAAGTTAAAGACTGCCCACGTAAAGCAGAGGCTTTGCAAGAAAAAGGTAGAATCAACTACTTAAAAGAACTTAAGGGAGCATCGGACATTACTTTCTGGGAATGGGTGCATGGACAATTTGATGATTACACAAAGCTTAGTCAACGCTTGCAATGGGAATTGAAAAAAGAGTGGGATGAGATTCAAGATTATTATCAATCCTTTAACGTGGTTAATTATGATTCCTATGATAATAACGATGAGTCGCGAGAAGAATTGATTGATGAACTTGATGACTATTTGAATAAGGATCCTTATTTTAAGTTTGTTGATAAAGACGATTAAGAATTCACCAAGAGAAAATGTCAACTACTTGGGATCCCTTATAATAAGCCACCCATGATTATTTCTGAAAAAATTAAAGTCATCAAATACTCTTTGGGACCTGATGAGGAATATGTTGCGACGATGACCAAAGCATATATTAGATTAAGTCGTACGGAAGAAAATGTTGCGGAGCTATACAGGAACATCTTTCGGATGAAAGAAGAAGGATGGCACGTAACAAGAACTAAATGAGGAGCTGAACGTGAGTCTAACTTGAAGACTCTGGAATAAAGACAAGTGCTGACCGGGAGACAACCCGGAGAAATTTTTTTACTTTTCTGTTCTGTGTCGAGTCAGTCAGGCCCGCAGAAGATACGGCGCATCTCAATCCTAAGATGCGACGCATCGCCTGCAATGGTCATATCTTATTTTTTTTTCTGCATTTTTATTTTTGACTTTGAAAACTTTCTGTCAGTATTTTAATGCGGCGCATCCCTGGTTAAGGATGCGATGCATCTTCTATTCTGATTCATAATTATTCCAGGCTTGATACGGCGTATCTTCTTCCATAAGATACGGCGTATCGACTGACCTGATGATTTTCATTTTAATTTTTTAAAGTTTTATTTTTACTAACTACTAATGTATTATGCAAGTCTGAACCTTCTTAACTCAGGTGTGTTTAAGTCTGAATGGTATTATAGATTCCTGCATTCTTGTGGATACATCATCTATGAAGCTTAAACGTTCTCATCCACAAGAAAGATGATTTTTGCTCTTATACAAATAATGGAAGATCATACCGAGCAAATCTCAGGGGAGTTTTTCTGTTCTAATTCTTTCATTTTCCAGTTTTTAATCTTTTATACAAACAACGAGGACGTTGTTTAACTTAAGTGGGGGGATTGGAGAATTAGAACACTTACTTGTCCTAAACTTTTTCAAAATATGCTTAAAATGTGCATAATATATCAAAATTTAAAATTTTTAGCATGTTTTTGTTTAAAGTCTAAATTACATAGCTGCACACATAACATTATTTTCAAAAATTGTGAACTTTTCAAAATTCACAAATATATGAGTGTGCCGGTGACTTGTAAACTTTAGAACTTGCTTGTATACTATTCGAGACCACCATAATAAGTATTATCTTTATAATTGGAATGACTTGTCTAAATTGGTAAATTTCTAGGATTACACACAAATAGCCTTTATATGTTATGTGATATTAGCTAACTACACTGGTTAGTTAACCCCCGTATAAACCTTTTGTTACTCTCACTTTTAGAGTAAGATACCCCTAGAAAAACACTCAGAGCCATTCCTTTCGTTTCTTACACCTTTGTTATAATGTTTCGTTACACCCTTACACCTTAGCCTACCCTGTAGATTAAAATCCGTGGTTGGTTAATTGCTTTAGGCAAAGTGTGTTTCCTTACATTACCTGTGTTCGCGTGCGTAATTCATTATCTTTGGTTGAGTCAGGAAATTGCACAATGCAATTGGTATGAAAGTAAATATTGTATATCTTTGAGTTTATTTTTCGTGTGTTTACTACTTTCGCTATTACAGTTATTTCTGAAAGTATGAAAAGTATGGAAAAAATATCCGGAAAGAAAGTGATAGAAAAGTTGTGAAATTTTACACATTGAAAAAAAAAAATCGAAAAAATAGAAAAGAAAAAGAAAAAGGAAAAGTTGGATGTTTGTTTAACCAACTTATGTAAAGTTTTGTATTAAGTGGTCGATATCACCACTAGTTGTTGTATATTATATTTATGGATTGAATGGGAGTTGGACGTTATGGAACACCAACTAAGGTTATTCTTTGATTGAGATCTTGTTGAGTATAATTCGTGTCTACCTAAAGCGTGTGTTTCAAGTGTTAAAGCGTGAGTTATTCAATGATATGAGTCTTATTCATGGGATGGTTGGGAAAGCAATTTACCACACTTAGGATTTTAATTTATCTGTTTTGTTTATTTTTCATTTTACACCAATTTGTATCCCAAATATTATCCATACCCTATATCATTCCTTATCCAAACCTTTGATTTATTGAGATTAGGGATTTGAGCAATCTTAAGTATCGTAGTCGTGGATTCGGCTATGTATTTATGATTTTGTCGCCCTTTTTGATATAATATTATTGGTAAAGATTACTTGGTCCTATCTTTAGCCTATTCGAGTTAAGGATTTGAGCAATTGCAAGTATCGTGTTCGTGGATTTGATCATGTATTTGTGATTTTGTCGCCTTTTCTAGAATTTGAGATCGATAGAGATTAAGAAGAATGATTAACCCTTAACCAACAAACCCTTTTTACCGCTTTAGACTTGTTATTCCTTGGCTTTAGTGGAGGAGATGCGTATACTTGCCAAGCTTATGATAGAATATTCGTCGCGACTGGACAGTTAAACGATTAGATTTGCTTTTATCAAAATATTTTATTCTACTTCTAATTCGTTAAGTGTTTGGTTGTGTGATTATGACAAAACGAATACATGCTTAAATATAAAAATAAATCCTAATATCTTATAGGATACATTTTCATAAGATTAATTCTAAGGTTTACTTGGGGACAAGTAAAGTTCAAGTGGGGGGATATTTGATGAACTCAAATAAGTACATTTTATTACCATCATTTATCCTATTTATTTGACTTGTTTTATTATATTATCTGTGAGAATTGATACGTTAATGTTTACTTTTGTAATTCTCAGGTAAAAACAAGTACTATGTGAAACTTGGCGATTTTGGACTAATTATGGAGCAAAACAAGCAAGAAGTTAAGAGTCTATTAAAATGTACAAGATCAAGATCATTCTGCTCCAGATACGCCGCATCCTACTTCGTACATACGGCGCATCACTATCAAGATTTCACAAGTTATAATCCAAGATGGCAAAGGACATGCGCCGCATACAAGAATGGAGTTACGCCGCATCTTCTGGCGGTGTACGAATATTCCTGAATATATTAATCTTGGACCCCACGCGAAGTTAAGTCAATGCGCCGCATCTACTTATTCAATGCGCCGTATCTAGCCCTCAGACAGAAACTATAAACACCCCAAGGCCAGACGAATTTCGAGAGCCTAATACACAAAAAGACCGAAGACAGAAGAAACCCTAAGCCGAATTCAGACGAAGTAGCAACACAAGACACACCTTGAACGAAGATACAAGAGCTGTAAGAAGGTCCTGCATGTATTCAATTCATTAATTAGTTTTGTTTTATTGTATTAGTACACTTTAATTCATCAGGATTGATGGGCCGATTCCATGTGACTACGGAAAACCATGGGCACTCCTTAAAATTGCTTTCCCATTAATTAAAGTTTATATGTTGATGTCTTTGGTGACTTTTATTAGTGCATTGATAACCTCTGTGTCTAGCTGAGCATTGCTTGGGTCGCCATGCCCCTTCCTCGCCTATTTTGTTTTAGCGTGTCTTTAATAAAAAGGATAGACATAAGTAATCATTAAGGGTTTACTCGCCGATAAGATTAGAGCCAACGAGAAAGGTTTACATCTCGGTGCGTCGCATCGAACTATACACTTCATATAAAACTAGCAATAAAACAAGTGACAAGCTACTTAACTATCAGGACAGGTCTTCTTATTGTCTCAAGTATTTATCTGTGTACGTGTGTTCTAATCGCTGATTCATGCTTATTAGTTTAGTTTATTATTTAATCATAACCAAACCGTGCCAGTATCTCAGGCTGAACCCCCTTGCTTTAGATTAGGTTGTATAGCTAACTTAAGATATTAAAATACTGATTAGAATAACTAGATAATACGTTCCACTCTTAGTGATCGACACTCTACTTACCATTATATTCATACTGACCGGGTACACTGCTCATTAAAGTGTGTGTTATTGATAAGTCGGCTAAATATAAATTTAAAACTTGAATACTGCTAAAACCACAACGACACACCGTGGGTATAAAAATTAGAGCAATACACACGCACATCAAATAGATAAATCTAATATCTGGAACATCAAAAACCAAACACTGCCAATAAAAAAATACTCCATCCATCCCATAATAAGTGTCCACTTTGACTTTTTGAGTCTTTTTGTTCAACTTTGACCATAAATATTTTTATTTGTGTTATTTAATACTTGATGAAAATTATATCAATGGAAATACATTTAAAACCCAATCCATTCATATATTTTTTATCAAGTATTATATAACATAAATAAAAATATTTATGGTCAAAATTGAATAAGAAAGACTCAAAAAAATCAAAATTGACACATATTATGGGTCGGAGGTGGTAACAAATTTATAAAAATACAAGAACAAATAATTAGAAGGGTATTACTTTCACTTTAAAGGTTATCAATAACCAACCCCTTAAGAAAACAACAAAAAACTTCTGAATGCTTAAGGCAGTATATATTTTTTTTAATTATTTTTTTAATGGCATTTTTTTCACACCCTATACTACCTATCTAACAAATGCCTCTAGTGAAGCTTGAACCCATAATCTCTAGATTGGTGAGCAACTCATATACCATTAGACCAAAGTCCTTGGGTGAATGCTTAAGGTTGATAGTAATAAGACCAGACCCAACACTACCATGTCAGCGCCAACTCAGCTTTCTTTCTTTTATACCAAACCAATACCAAACACTCATAGTAAGGGGACCAAACTCACAACCAAAAACATACCCCACAAACTTAAATATATACAAAAAGTACACACACAAACCAAACCATTTCATTCAGTCCACAACCGGACCAAAACAATGCGTAAATATAGGGGGGATGCGTGCCTTTTGGTTTGTGTAGTAAGGAGACCAAACAAAATGGATAGACCAACCAAACCAGTTGGTTCGATTACGTGTAGTATAAGGAGGTGTTTACTAAATTAAGTGGTTAGATATGAAGATCTAAATTTGTCTTTTATAAAGAAAAGTGTAGTTTTAACTTTTAATATGTGTCCCAATTAACAAATATTAAGGGTTTTAGGCCAACAATCCTCCTCACTAAAAGAAAAGTAAAAATCCTCTAAGTGTGAATCTCTGATTATTAAAGAGAATATTGTCTGAACTCTGAAAGCAAAGCAGAGTCATCAAGACTAGGATGGTAATTCGGGTCGGGTTCGGGTCGGGTTCGGGTTGACAGGTTGGCGGGTCAGAAAACCACAACCCGGACCTGACCCATTTAATTAATCGGGTTAGCTATGTCAACCCTAACCTGTTTACACATAACCTGAACCTGACCCAGTTAACCCGTATATAGAGTTGGGTTGGCGGGTTAAATAGGTTACACGGGTTAAATAGGTTAAACGGGTTTCGGGTTGACCCATGTAACCCATTTATATACTAAAGCTAGCACATTAAATGGGTTAAATAGGTTAAATGGGTTTGTGGGTCGACCCGTTTAACCCATTTAACCCGTATAATAAAATATAAATAAATTTTAATTTATGAAAAAAATCTTGAGCGGGTTAGCGGGTTGACCCGTTTAATTTATTCTCAACCCGAACCTGACCCTCTTAATAAATTGGTTAGATGGGTCGACCCAAACCTGACCCGAAATCTATTTACACTCAACTCGAACCTGTTAATTTTCGTGTCGTGTCAGAAATTGCCACCCTCAAGACTACTTGAAAAGTAAGTTCATAAGATCTGAATACATGTATTGAAAACTCAAGTGGTATTTTTCACAACATTTTAATGTTTTTTCTTTTCTTTTTTTTCTTTTTTTTTCTTGGACTGGTTATTGAATCTTCTTTTACTCAATAGATAAGTATGTTTTTTGTTCCCGTCGTTTTGTCAAAAAATAAAAATAAAAAATGAGTACACGTATGATAAATCCTATACAAAATCACCATATTCTAGTATAGGTACGGGATCAATTGGAAAGTGGTTGATTTCTTCAAAGTATAAAAAGTATTTTCATCCGTTAGATCTCAAAGAAAGTTAATCAATGGCTCTTAACAAAAGAGTGGCAAACTTGTAATAATATAAAAGTTTGATGGCAAAAGGAGGCATCATTGTAATCTTATCTTCTTTTTCATTTGTTAGTTTCCACATCAAAAGAGACACGATGCTCAAGAAGAAGAAAAAAAATGCAGGCTCTATCAAATCTTCTCCATTTCCAAACCTGTGATTCCTCATTCGAAATTGAAGACCTTTCACGGAAACCATCGGGGATGTGTTATTCTTTTCCCGCGAATTGGGAAATTCCGTTGACGGGTGATGGAGAATAAAAACAATGCTTGTTTAATTTGTTGTTGCTACCGTAACTTCCATCACCCTAATTCGTTGTTGCTTTATAAGTATTGAAGACACACGATGAGCAGATGAAGAAACAGGTAATTTTGTTTTATGGGAAATGAAGGGATGTTTATGATCATTTTATGAAGAAGAAGGTAAGAACATATTGGAAAGTGATTTTAGTTTAGTTTGACTTTTTGGAGTAAATTTCAAGAATATGTTGGTTACATGATAAAAGAACTATTATTAACACATTTGTACTATATTTATTATGTATCTTCAAGTTATTTAACAGAACAATTTTTTTTGGTGCAGATTAACGAAAGAATTTGTGAGTATGAACTTTTGAGTGTGAAAGTGTGTACTTCGGCTATGTTTGGCGCAGAGCTTTTTGTAGCTTTTTGGGGCGATGAGCGGTGAGCAATGAGCTTTTTGATTTTTATCGTTCGTTTGGCAAATGAGCGGTGAGCTTTGCGATTTTTTAGGAATGCTCATTTTTCCAATGCTTCTTTAAGAAGCTGTGAGCGGTGGGCTGTGAGCTGTGGCTATTGCTCACAGCTACTGCTTACCGCTTACTGCTCACAGCTCACTGCTACTGCTCATTGCTACTTTTACCAAACAAACCCTTCATGTCATGTATAATCTAATTTATAAAATGTTATATTAATTTCTTGTAAATTTTCAGTTTTGCAAAGCAACGACCAAAAAGAGATAATTGATGTTTTTGAAGAACTATTTTATATTGGATGACATAATGTAAACATGATAGCAAATGTAACAAATGGAAAATTTAATGATTTTCAGTGTTGGAGAGTTGATTTGGTGATATAATTAGTATCGTATTTGGGGTTTTTTTGTGTGCCTATAAGGTGTTTGATGAAAAGTCTGCGAGGGTTTTTTATTATAAGAAGGTGTGATTTTTTGTTAAAAAGTAACTGTATAACTTTGTATTTAATCCGCTTATTTTTGATAATGTTCATCAGTTCATTAGTTAGTTTTGGTCATCGGTTAATTTTGTTCATTAGTTATTTTTGATAATGTTCATCAGTTCAAGTTAGTATTGTTCATCAGTTTATCAATTTTTAATAAAAACACAATGTTTATCAGTTCACCAATTATTTTTTATATTGTTCATCAGTTATTTTTTATAGGGAATAATCTTTAAAAAAAGTATCTAACTTTACGTGAAAATCGGTTTCGCGTAGCGAACAAAATTTGTGTAAAAAGTGACAAATTTTCTCCGAAAAACACCCTTATTTACGCATCATTTTACTTGGCCAAACGGTTTGGTCCAACTCATCCGGTTTGTGCCACGTTTTTTGTTTTTTGTTTTTTGTTTTTTTAAATTTCCACATGTACCAAACAAATATAATATATTCCCCCACTTTACTCGTTTCCGTATTCCTTTTTCCCTCTTCTTTTCCATCCCACCATGAATCCTAATCCAATTTCTTCAATTCATTCAAATTGAGACACATAATTACAATTACAATCGTGTAATGGCTTCATCTACTTCATCATCTCGTTATTATCGAAGGAGATATAGCAAAGAAGAAATAGCTCGTATGACACATTGTAGTTGTAAGTTCCCAATCTATGAACAAGTGGCTTGTACTCCTGAGAATCCTGTCGAAGATTCAAAGGTTGTCCCACACATGTAAGTTCCCAACTTCTAAACATATGCATAACCTTTTTTTTCCTTCCTAATGACTTTTGTTTACTGGACTGACTTGCATAGAATAAAGATAAAAAATGTGATGTGTATGGATTTCTTGATGATGAGTTACCTTCACAATACTACAAAGACCTTGTGTACAAGATGTATAAGGACAACCAGATTTTAGAGTGCAAGCTAGACAGCCTTACCCACCAAGATGATGCTGAAAACCAAGTTGCAAACAACTCAACATGTGAACTACCCATGGAACTGATTTATAAAGATTTGAATGACTTAAAGGTGAAGGGAAAAGTGTATGATATGCTCTTGGTTGGTTCCACTGGTTTGATGATTGTGCTGATGGTGTTGATTGCATCTGTTATTGTTCTGTCCCTTAGAAAGTAGTGCTTGGTGTAATCTAGGATGAATTACTGATTTTAAAGTTGTTAAGTAGTTAATGTTATCTAAGGTTGTGTCCCTAACATACTGATGTTATGTAACATTTCATGAAGCAATGTAATGCACAACCTTTTTGTTTCTAGTTGATGAATGTTATGTTAACTTATGTTATCTCAATTCTCAGTTATTGATGAATGTTATGTTAACATATTGTAAACTTGTATTTGTTACAAGTTTTACACGTTTTGCAACTTTTACAGCATACAATATTGAAACCTGATGAAACCTGATGTTAACATATTGTAAACTTGTATTTGTTACAAGTTTTACACGTTTTGCAACTTTTACAGCATACAATATTGAAACCTGATGAAACCTGATGTTTGCAGCATACAATATTGAAACCTAATGTTTACAATATGTTATGAGCATACTTTGCAGATCTTTTACTTCAGCAGATGTTTGCAGCATACTTTGCAGCATCCAATATCCAAACCTGACCAAATGAACATACCAACAAGTTTGCAGATCACATAAAGTTTTAGCAGCATCCAATATATGCAAATGAACAGAATGACATAAAGTTATAACAACACAACTTAATTCAAACCTGACCAAATGAAGAAAAGGACATAAAGTTATATCCAAATGTGTTCATTCACAACATCAACAGTTTGTACAAAGCACCTTACAATGTTACAAGTAGAACACATCCTTCCTAGTTAAACAAAAATGCCCTTCAGTAGACAAAATAGGGCTGAGTAGTGGCATGAAATGAAGCACTACTTTACATATGTTACATATCACAATAGTGGCAATAATTGCAACACTATATTAGTTTCCATTCCTAACTACATTAGGCCCTTCCATGGACAAAATAGGGCAACATAATTACACATACACATCATACTAGTTACTATTTTTATGCACATACAATATGTGTAGTTGTACTGGTTTTTTATGTTACTACTCAAGGACAATTTCATTGTCTACACTTGAACCTGGTCCAGTTACAGGTGCAGACAATCTTTTTTGTAGAAGTCTTTGACTCTTCATCCTTGGTGGTACCATTTGAGGTTCAGGTGTATGGGTTGGTTGTTGAGGTGCAGCTGATCTTGTTTCTCTTGCAATGTCTGTGTTTCTTGGTGTATGGGTTGGTTATTGAGGTGCAGCTGATCTTGTTGCTCTTGCAATGTCTGTGCTTCTTTTCAATCTCCTTGGCAAACCACTGCTTCCACCCCTTTTGGATGTTGGTCCTCTGCCACCAGTCTTTAATGATGTGGTTTTGAATGTTGTTCCTCTTCCACCAGTCTTTAATTATGTGGTTCCTTTGGAAGCCTTCATTGTTCTTGTTTCAACAATTTCACTTTGCACCGCTTTCCTAGATCTTGTTAAAATATTCCTGGCCACTACAACTGCTCCACCAACTTGAGATTGTTGTGTACCTACTAACATATTCAGTATGTTAATTTAAAGTTTAGCAAAAATACACAAACTTTGCAATTGTATTGTAACTTAGGTGTACCTGCTATGTTTTCACCATTACTATCTGTTTGTGTTCTGCGGGGCATAGATGAATTGAATTGTTCTTGATCCTCAATTGTATCTGAGGCTGCACCATCCATTGCCAACCATGTTCCCATCCTAGTAACCCTTTGAGCTGGTAGAAGTCTACCAGATTTTGTTTTGCCTCCTCTCATCTTCACGTGACCTATCTTACGACTCCCACCAAAGTTATTCATCATTCTTCCCATATAAAAAACTCTTCCATCACTAAACCTTCCTCTCATATTTGTAGCTCCCATCTCAAACTCATTAATGTCATTGTTTACAAACCAAGGAATATCATGGTCATCAAATAAATTAGTCTCTACGTTCTGTTTCCTTTTCGGTCTTCCTGGTTTTCCTTTTTCTCTAGGGACTGAAGGTATTGGTTGCTTGTGACATCCCTTTCTGTTATGTCCAGTTTGCCCACAGGTTTTACAAGTCATTACAACACTAGCCCTACTAATCCTAGTCCCCGATGGTTCATGGCTTGCCCTGACCCTTTTTTTCCTAGGCGTACCGGGCATTGGCTTTCGATTGGGACCCAAAATCCTAGAAAGGTTACTACAATCTGGCCAAAAGTCAATGCCATCTACTGGTTGAATGTATTGACTATAAGTTAACATATACCTCGCCTTCCTAAAACAATCAGGAACGTACTCCTCAACCAGCTTATTCAATTTAAAGATACAAGCTATGGCATGGCAACAAGGCAAACCTGATATCTGCCACATTCGACAAGAGCATTTTCTATTGGGCTCATCTACCTTGAAAGCATCACTGTCGTTCCTCACTTCAAATTGGTTTCCACCACTTGGTATTACATGCCAAAACCTATGAAATATAAAGTTAAACACATTATTGTTATATTCAACAAAATATATTTACTTAGCAATAAGTTTACCTTTGTTGATCCTTCGAAAGTTCCAATATCTTCTTAATGTTTGGGCATATATCACCAGTCCACTTTTCCATCAATGATCTCATAATATTCATTCTCTCCATTACAATGACTCGCATGGACTCTAACATTGTTATAATTGGTTTGTGTCTTACACTAACCAAGACTGAATTGAAACATTCGCTAAAACCATTCTCCACTGCTTCACAGCATACGCCTTCATTGAAAAAAGCTCTTGACCATGTCTTAGGATCTTTTTTCACCAAAAATTCATACGCTTTTGGATTGGCTCTCTTGATTTTTTCCATTATCTTCTTATGCAGTTGTGGGTATGATGCTTTCGAAGCTGCCCAGAATAGCCCTCTAAATTCTACACCGCTAAATTGTTTTCTGAACCCTTCGTATATGTGGCGAGCACATTGCCGATGCTCTGCAAGTGGCATAACTTCCTTGACAGCTTCAATCAACCCCTACGACAACAGGTTAAACAAATTGAAGATTATAAACAATTGCATTGACACTATTTCACAAGTATACAACATTCATAAATTATAATAACAAGTTTTACCTTGTGCTGGTCAGACATGAGTGTTACACCATGTCCATGTGGTATCTCCAAATCGTCAGCCAATAACTGCAAAAACCAGCTCCAGTTGTCTTTATTCTCCACTGTTACAACAGCCCATGCGACGGGAAATATGTGGTTATTCCCGTCCCTACCTACTGCAGTCAATATCTCTCCTTGGTTTGGTTTTTTTCAGAAACAACCATCCAAAGCTAGAATCTTACGACAACCTAATTTCCAACCTTCCTTCAAACCATTGAAACAAACATACATTCTGTTGGGAACACGTTTTGTATTAACAAGTATTGATCATGTTGTAATAAGGTTGCTTAGGCCTTTATGTTTGATTTATGGCCCAACATGTGTAGAAGGCCCATGGGCTGTGTCTTGTTATTTATGTTAAGTATGTTTAGTTAGGGCTTAGAGCCAATGTCATGTAAAAACTATAAATACCCCCTCTCATTCAAGGGAGAGGGTTGGTTGGTTGAAGAGCTAAACATTTCATTACTATTGTTAATCATCCTTCCACTTTCTTTCTCTCTCTACTTTCTCTCAATAGATCTAGATCTAATTAGGTAGCTTGTATGATTAATTAATAGATTCATCAAGTGGTATCATTCGCCTAGGGGTAATTTAGGTTGTTAAAGATTAGATTTAAGTAAGAATTAAAGAAAATCTGAGAAGTTACTGTTCATCTGAGAAGTTACTGTTCATTGATCGAGTTTCTGGCTAATTCATCGAGTTAGATGCATTAGTCGAGTTTCTGAGATTGATCGACTTTCTGATATAGTCGAGCTTGTTCCTTGATCGAGTTTCTGGCAATTCATCGAGTTTGGTGAATTAGTCGAGTTTCTGAGGGTGATCGAGTTTCTGATATAGTCGAGTTTGTACTTGATCGAGTTTCTGGTTCATCAAGTTTCTAGTATCAAGTTTGAACACTTTATCGAGTTAGATAAAGTAGTCAAGTTTTATAAGGTTAATCGAGTTTCTCAGATCATCGAGTTTCTTGCATTCATCAAGTTTCTTGACATAATCGAGTTTCTTGACATAATCGAGTTTCTTGGACTATTTGACTTTCTTGGGTTGATCGAGTTTCTTGCTTAATCGAGATTCTTGGGTTAATCGAGTTTCTGGATTCTGTGAGATTTATTGAGTTTCTAGTGTAAAATCCTCCGAGTTTCAACGATTGAAATCTCCGAGTTTCTAGAGTAAAATCCTCAGAGTTTCTTCAAGTTTTTCACCGTTCATCAATCTAATCTACGACAACAACCGTTATTATCCTTTGAAGATCTTAAACCTACATCCACAAGTTACTTAACGATGTCTCAACCGCCATACAATCACTATTTCTACAATCAACAACAACAACAACCGTATTGTCAACAACAACAACCATATCCATATCAGTATCCTCAACAACAATATCAACCACAATATCCACCTCAGTATCAACAACAACAAATGTTCATGCATCAACATCAATTCCCTCAGCAGCAACAACTTTCTCCACAACCAATGCATAAGTACCAATCTCCTTCCAGAGAACCACACTGGTTTACCAAAATGTGTGAAGCCATAAGTAGTCAGCAATCGAGGCATGAAGCAGGTTCTTTGGACACACCACCTATGCTCACACCAGGAAACTATGTGCAGTGGTCCAGTTATTTTCTCAGATTCATTGAACTAAGGAAACCTCATGGGAAGTATCTCAAAAAGGTCATCATTGATGGACCATATCCAACACCTACAAAAATCATTCCTGCTGATCCAACTCAAGTTCCTCCAAGAGAAGCAACAACAACCCCCATTCCTCTAGCTCAACAAACTGCAGAACAAGTCTTACAACAAGAGGCCAATGAGCTAGCCATGTCTTACATACTCCAAGGGATTCCCAATCCCATCTTCAGGAGTATTGATGCCCAAAAGACAGCCAAGGATATGTGGGAGCACGTACATCTGCTTATGGAAGGCACATAACTAAATCAAGAGGACTTGGAATCAAAGTTGTTCATGGAATACACACACTTCATGATTGAACCTGAGGAATCCTTGGAATCATACTATCATCGTTTCACCAAAATCATTAATGATTTGGATCGCCACAATATCACCTTACCAAAGATTGCTATCAACTCCAAGTTTCTAGGATGTCTCGGTCCAGATTGGCAGAAGTACGTCACGTTTGTTCGATAAGCCAAAAAGATCAATGACGTGTCTTATGGGTTATTGTATGATTACCTAAAATAACACCAATCTGAAGTTGATAAGGATCGTGCAGCACGTGGAGGATTCTCATCTGCACCTAATCCAAACTCACTTGCTCTAATGGCTCAATCACAATTTACACCAAACCAGGAGTTTGTTCCACCACCACCACCTCATTCGGGTTTTGCACCACTGATAACGCTCATTTTGAACATGTTTTAGTTGCGTTATTTCTATGTTTATGCATTGTATTTGGTTGTATTTGTGAACATATTATGCTTAAAAGGTGCAAAAGATGTATTTTAGTCAGGTACGATCAAGTTCAAGGAAAAGGCCAAAAAGATGAAGAAAAGTTGTTAAATCAAGAGCTTATGCACAAACGTAGGGTTCATCTCACAATAAAAGCTTTGGGAAGGATTGTTAAAGATAAAGAATCAAGATTACACTGATTTTCAAGCTCAAGAAAATATCATGAAATGATGAAATGAATGTTGAAGGTCCTATCCCAAACCCAAGGTTCCTATCCCAAACCCAAGGTTCCTATCTCAAACCCAAGGTTGAGTAGTCATTTCCAGACCAAATGTTTAGAGTTCAAACCCAAGGTCCAGCAGACATCCAGGCCGCAGGTCCTAGGTTCCGACCATGGGTCCAGCCACTTAAAGTCTTCCATAGTTGCATTTAAGAGAAGAGTTAAGTGCCATCACTCCAAAGTCCGATCATCTACTTCCATTAACTCATCTTGCCTTCAATTCATGACACTTTGGGCCCAAGAATTATGCTTGGTGACCAAGGATAGTTATCCTATATATATGTATGCTTGGCCATGAGAAAATGGGGGACAACAACTATTACTCATAATCTATTATCATCTATCGGGGGATAACAACTATTACTCATAATCTATTATCATCTATCAAAAGAGACAACAACTATTACTCATAATCTATTATCATCTATCGGGGGACAACAACTATTACTCATAATCTATTATCATCTATCAAAAAGGGCGACAAAGAGAAGAAACGCAGGAAACGGGAAAGCTTACATTCACCAATCATCAATTCAATTATTCAAGGATCGTTGTTGATCATTTCACAAGTGTTCTAATTTTTGTAATCATCATTACAACTTATGTAAGACTTATTAATCATGTTTTCTAGTGATAAATTTCTTGTGGTTATTCCTTTGTTTGCCATGAGTGGCTAAGTACCTTGTGCACTTGCCTAGATGATGTTTGTTACATGATTTTTGGTTGATTATGACTTAATGGTTCTAAGATAAAAGAAAAGCTAATACTAAGAACGAATTGTACTATTAAGAGTTTTCTCCACCAAAGAGTTGTCAAGTTTGGTTAATTACTAATAGTGTAATGGGATGAAAAAGACATTGTTAGTTAATTAGTTGTAAACCTTTGTCTATGAGGGTGTTACCTTATGTATTGACCATTTCATAAGTAACTTGGTTAAACTTGGAAAACTAATTGTGTGGTTGTCAATTACTTGTGAAACGAAAGCGAATCAAGTAACTGAGTTGTGTTAGTCTTGGATTCATCAAATCTTAAATATTGTTTTTATAATCTTAAAATCTTGACGAGGATTGAAAGTGTTGGAAACAATAGATTTAGCATACCCACTAATCAAATTAGAACATCACCTAATTTGTTGATCATAATCAAATGGAACCATCGTCATAATCACATCGAGAGAATTGTGCAAACTAGTCTAGGCAAGTGTAGTCTTTAATTTATTGAATTTACATTATCTTAATTTTCTTGCGATTAGAGTCGATAATTTGGCTTGATTTTATTTACAAAAACTTACTTCATAAAAACTAAACAAATCCTAGTGAACGACCTCGACTTACCTTAATTATCTCTTACTACACACGGACGAGTATACTTGCTCGTATGTGTTTCGTTTGAATCATTGGTAAATCGTGTTATAAATTTAAAACTTGTACTCATAACGGGTATATCCCTAGAAACACATCAAGTTTTTTGGCGCCGCTGCCGGGGATTAGATCACGTTTTTGTGAAGTTTTTGTTTATGATTTACTTGTTCTATTCCTATTCGTATTGATATTCGTTCGCGTATTCATTAAGTTCTAAAAAAAAAAAAAAAAAAAAAATTTTTTCCTCCAAACCTTCGGTCGAAAGCCTGACCGAACGGCCCAAGCCTTCTGTAAGAATTTTCCAGAACCAAACCGCTGGTCCTAGCCCTTGACCGCCGGTTCAGTCGCGTAAAAAAAAATTTTCTCCCAGACCGCCGGCCCAGACTCCGACCGGCCGGCCTCAACATTCTGTCCATTTTTCTTTTTCTTCTTTTTTTTTTCTCTTTTCGAACCAGACCGCCAGTGTAAAACCCTAAAAATCTAAAACATGTAAAATGACTAAAATGCCCCTGCAAGTTTAAAAATTAATTAAAAGCTTATAAAGTCCCGAATCGATTCCAAACTGCTGGCAATGAACAAGTTATGATCCCAAATAATTTTAACAACTTCATTTAACATTTATACAAGCCAAGAAAATTACCAAATTGCCCTTGGGCGCCTAATATAGAATTTAAATTCAAAGTTATGAATTAATAAAAAGGAAACTTAATGGAATTAAATGGAAATTAAGGGGAGATAATCATGCCATTAAATCAATTGACCAAAATCCCGAAATTTTGGTCTTTTATTCCTCTAAAACTCGTTCACTTCACAATTCACATAGCACACATATTTTTTTCTCTCAAATTCCAATCCGATCAAACCCTAATACACAAAATAATTCTCTCTTCATCCATTCGAATTTTTGGAAGTGAAACACTATTTTTCCTGTGTTCTTAAGGGTCTCAAGAGTCCTAGAAAAATAATACTTCGAATTGTGGTGGCCGGATTCAAGGGTTTTCGAAAATTCTTGTTTAATTCAACCCGAAAGGTAAAAATTCCATTTTTGATTCATTCGATCTTGGAAAATTCGTTTCTTATTTTTATGGTGTTCCTCACATCATATGTGACCTGTGAAAATTGGTTTCATGATTTTTAGATCGTTTTCGAAGTCGTGGTGATTTATGGTGCATTTTGGCTATTCGCGTACATATTAAATCGTGCGTCTCGTTCTACACGTTCGAATCTTGATTTGGTATTTTTCTCAGACCCTATATATGTTATGAACACCAAATAAAATGTAAAAGTCGATCCATGCATGATCTAACAATTATTTGTGAATTAAATCTTAAAAACGTGTATAAACCCTAAATAATTCAATTCGAATTTTTGAGGCTTCATATTTATTTTATTTGGACTCCATATGATCATACTAATCTGGGAAAAATTATATTTCGAATTATTAAGGCCTAAAATAATTATTCTTGATTTATTTAGTTTTACCGATTTTAAAGAAATTAAAAAGAATAAAAGAAAAATTTTGGGAAAATTATCAAACCGATCGAGCTAGGGTTTTGAGGTAATGAAACCTGGAAATTAACATGGTATAATGATGATAGAATGATGGTATAATGATTTGGATTAATAGGGTTCGATTTAGACAAGATTTTATGTGTAACGATTTGGAAATAATAAGTTAAGGGTGTTTTTTGTAATTTCTAAAACTTGTGGGTCAGTTTTAAAATTTAATTTAGATCATGTACTTGCTGGGAAAAATATAAAAGGAAGGGGTCTAATGCCATTTTTGTATTTTAGAGGGTTAAAATGTTTTTAGGGTTTTATTATGGTTCGAATTGTAAAATAATTAATCTAGAGGGACTAAACTTGTAATTTTGGGAAACTTATGGGTCATTCGTGTATTTAATCATATTTAAAGTGCCATGTGTCATTTTGATAATTTAAGGGGCTATTATGAAATTGTTATAAATTAAAGTTTGATTTATATAAAGTAAGGACTAAATATGTAAACTTTGTAACTTGAGGGTCTTGAATTGTAAAACTTATATTCTAAGGGTTTTGAATCGTACAACATTTAAATTAAGGGTACAATGTGTAAATTTGTAAAACTAAAGGGCTTAACATGCTAACATGAATATTTAAGGTTTAATATGTAACTTTATTAAGTTAAGGGACTAAACATGTAAAATCATGAAACCTCAAGGGTGTAAAGTGTAAATTTTGGATATACTAATATTAACATGACCTAATGGCTAAATATGGTAACTTGCTATATATGGAAACTTTCTAAAAATGGAAACCTGCTAAATATAAAAGTACTTAATATGAACATGGGATCCTTAGTAATTCTGTCTCTACTCCTCTAGGTGTCAAGGGGGAGAAGTTTTATCTGTGTCTGCCATTTCACTTGCTTACTTGATCGCTAAGGTACAGATATTCTGCCCTTCTTAGTAAGGAGCCTTCGTCTCATTTCTGATTTCTGATTCATTACTATGTTCTTTGATTCTGTGAACCTTGCTTGTTCTTTCATGATATTATGAACCTTTGACATGACCTTTCTGTTATGAACCTTTCTGATATTAAACATGTCTGATGATGACCTTTTTGATATTGAACCCTTTATGATTTTGAACCTTTCATGCATGAACCTTTGCTTATGAACCCTTACTTATGAACCATGCTTATGAACCATGATTATGAACCATGATTATGAACTTATGAAACAAGATAATGACCTATGCAAGTAAACTTAAAATATGATTCATGATACTTGACCTTGACCCACAGTTTGATACTACGAGCCACTCACTAGGCATGAGGGTTTCATGTCCATGTCAGTCGATGCACCGATGGCATGACTCTAGGGCAGGAGAGTGATGACCTGTCCCGTCCCTGCATGTCATGTTTACGTAGAGGCAGATTATGGCCACCTGGGGCGTATGGATGCATCCTAGATTTGTTCATGTACAAGTTATGTCAAGTTATGTTATGTTATTCATGGTGACTGATGGTGTGTGCGATACACGTCTTTCACACTCTGAGAGCTAGCTACTCCATTCATGATTTCTGGGATTAGCGAGAGGAACATCTCTCGGCATGGCGGTATGATTATGATTTCATGTTCATGTTTCTGGGCTCGTAGAGGATTTCTGTATCACTAGACCTCATGGACTTCTGACCCTTACCCTCATGACACCCATGATATGTTTCTGGACTTATTTCTGTATGGGCATGGTATGTTGGACCTCATGGGATTCTGGACTGGGCTTGGACAGGTTGGGCTTTATGGAATTTTGGACTTATTCTGTACTGGGTTGGTTATGTTTGGGCTAATTGGGACTTTTATTCTACTCATCAGTATTCATGGTACAACTCTATACTCCTGATATCTCTGCATGCTCTTTCCTACTTCATTATTATTCATGTACTTTTCTATACCTTCTAATATCTCTGCATGACCTTCCTATCTTTTCTTATCTGCCACTATGTCACGTTTTGTTTCTTTCATTTATTTTACTTCATCTTTATATCATGAACTGTTCTGCCTTTATTTATCTCATCATTATATCACGTATGGTTTCTTTCGTGTTTCCCTATTTCATGATTATTATTTGTTACCGTTATATCTGTTCACTGAGCTCGTGTAGCTCAGCCGCGTTTCTTTTCCCGCGGCAGGTATTAAGCTAGGAGCTGGGTTATGGATTTGGGAAGAGTGTTCACGAGTGAAGCTTTGTTTTGTTGGATTATTCTTCATTTGTATTATGTTTTGTATTTCATGTATTTTCTATCTCATGTTACATTGTGTTTCCGCTGTTTAATTATGGATGTTATGTATGATCTGATGTGAAACCATGTACTTGTGACATCTTTACCCTTGTCGGGTCGGGGTGTTACAATTTATGGTATCAAAGCTACAGGCACCCGAGAACCTTCGGCTTAGGCCATTTGACCTGTGAGGATCTGGGTAGACATTAGGTTTCCGTCCGCGCACTCTCTTCCGTTGCTTCTGTTATCCTACTTGCTCATGTCGACACCTTTCGTATTCTATTTTGTCATCAATATACTCCTTCTGATCGTTCTGCTAATCGTGTAGATGGTGTCCACGCGCGCTCGAGAGTACTCCGCACGGAAAAAGCAACGATGGACTATCGTTTATCCTACCGGCAGCAGGAAGATTGGGAAGATATGGAGAACGGCAAGGAGGAAGTTAATCCCCGCTAGTATATGGCCGTGCCATATCGAAGAGGAGCTGACCATAGTGAACAAAGATGGAGCAGAAGTGCTAGAGTACTCCACCCAGGTGATCTACAAAGATGGAGCGACCATTCGGTACGCAGGCAAGTGCCCCAATTTCATTGAGGAGAATGGAGTGGTACGAATCCAGCCCCGCAACGTGGACAACCTCGAAGATGACAGGAAGGATCCTGCCAATGCGACTCCTGCCTCAGCCTGAAGAGATCGCCTGCATGATTTGTTTCCTTCTGTTTGTTTGAATGATTTGATACGCATGTTTCCTTTCCGTTTATGACGCATTGACTTTCTCTTGATTTTCGTACGAATATTTTGGATTTTGATCTAATAATTCCATTCCAAGTTGAACTCTGAGATTTTGGCTTGATTTGTTTTGAGTATTTTATGATCATGATTCGATGAAAGACACCAAGTATGTACTTCATTTTGCTCTACCTTAAGAGAATTTACTCCATCCGTTTATCTCCGTCATCTTACGTTAAGATCCATTCTGCTAAACTATTCCAAATCTGCTGCAAGTAACGCTTATCTGATCCGGCATGTTCTGTCTCATTTCTGTCATGTTCGCTCCTCTATGTCCCTGCAAATTTCGAGGACGAAATTTTTTTGTTAGTGGGGAAGAGTTGTAAAACCCTAAAAATCTAAAACATGTAAAATGACTAAAATGCCCCTGCAAGTTTAAAAATTAATTAAAAGCTTATAAAGTCCCGAATCGATTCCAAACTGCTGGCAATGAACAAGTTATGATCCCAAATAATTTTAACAACTTCATTTAACATTTATACAAGCCAAGAAAATTACCAAATTGCCCTTGGGCGCCTAATATAGAATTTAAATTCAAAGTTATGAATTAATAAAAAGGAAACTTAATGGAATTAAATGGAAATTAAGGGGAGATAATCATGCCATTAAATCAATTGACCAAAATCCCGAAATTTTGGTCTTTTATTCCTCTAAAACTCGTTCACTTCACAATTCACATAGCACACATATTTTTTTCTCTCAAAATTCCAATCCGATCAAACCCTAATACACAAAATAATTCTCTCTTCATCCATTCGAATTTTTGGAAGTGAAACACTATTTTTCCTGTGTTCTTAAGGGTCTCAAGAGTCCTAGAAAAATAATACTTCGAATTGTGGTGGCCGGATTCAAGGGTTTTCGAAAATTCTTGTTTAATTCAACCCGAAAGGTAAAAATTCCATTTTTGATTCATTCGATCTTGGAAAATTCGTTTCTTATTTTTATGGTGTTCCTCACATCATATGTGACCTGTGAAAATTGGTTTCATGATTTTTAGATCGTTTTCGAAGTCGTGGTGATTTATGGTGCATTTTGGCTATTCGCGTACATATTAAATCGTGCGTCTCGTTCTACACGTTCGAATCTTGATTTGGTATTTTTCTCAGACCCTATATATGTTATGAACACCAAATAAAATGTAAAATTCAATCCATGCATGATCTAACAATTATTTGTGAATTAAATCTTAAAAACGTGTATAAACCCTAAATAATTCAATTCGAATTTTTGAGGCTTCATATTTATTTTATTTGGACTCCATATGATCATACTAATCTGGGAAAAATTATATTTCGAATTATTAAGGCCTAAAATAATTATTCTTGATTTATTTAGTTTTACCGATTTTAAAGAAATTAAAAAGAATAAAAGAAAAATTTTGGGAAAATTATCAAACCGATCGAGCTAGGGTTTTGAGGTAATGAAACCTGGAAATTAACATGGTATAATGATGATAGAATGATGGTATAATGATTTGGATTAATAGGGTTCGATTTAGACAAGATTTTATGTGTAACGATTTGGAAATAATAAGTTAAGGGTGTGTTTTGTAATTTCTAAAACTTGTGGGTCAGTTTTAAAACTTAATTTAGATCATGTACTTGCTGGGAAAAATATAAAAGGAAGGGGTCTAATGCCATTTTTGTATTTTAGAGGGTTAAAATGTTTTTAGGGTTTTATTATGGTTCGAATTGTAAAATAATTAATCTAGAGGGACTAAACTTGTAATTTTGGGAAACTTATGGGTCATTCGTGTATTTAATCATATTTAAAGTGCCATGTGTCATTTTGATAATTTAAGGGGCTATTATGAAATTGTTATAAATTAAAGTTTGATTTATATAAAGTAAGGACTAAATATGTAAACTTTGTAACTTGAGGGTCTTGAATTGTAAAACTTATATTCTAAGGGTTTTGAATCGTACAACATTTAAATTAAGGGTACAATGTGTAAATTTGTAAAACTAAAGGGCTTAACATGCTAACATGAATATTTAAGGTTTAATATGTAACTTTATTAAGTTAAGGGACTAAACATGTAAAATCATGAAACCTCAAGGGTGTAAAGTGTAAATTTTGGATATACTAATATTAACATGACCTAATGGCTAAATATGGTAACTTGCTATATATGGAAACTTTCTAAAAATGGAAACCTGCTAAATATAAAAGTACTTAATATGAACATGGGATCCTTAGTAATTCTGTCTCTACTCCTCTAGGTGTCAAGGAGGAGAAGTTTTATCTGTGTCTGCCATTTCACTTGCTTACTTGATCGCTAAGGTACAGATATTCTGCCCTTCTTAGTAAGGAGCCTTCGTCTCATTTCTGATTTCTGATTCATTACTATGTTCTTTGATTCTGTGAACCTTGCTTGTTCTTTCATGATATTATGAACCTTTGACATGACCTTTCTGTTATGAACCTTTCTGATATTAAACATGTCTGATGATGACCTTTTTGATATTGAACCCTTTATGATTTTGAACCTTTCATGCATGAACCTTTGCTTATGAACCCTTACTTATGAACCATGCTTATGAACCATGATTATGAACCATGATTATGAACTTATGAAACAAGATAATGACCTATGCAAGTAAACTTAAAATATGATTCATGATACTTGACCTTGACCCACAGTTTGATACTACGAGCCACTCACTAGGCATGAGGGTTTCATGTCCATGTCAGTCGATGCACCGATGGCATGACTCTAGGGCAGGAGAGTGATGACCTGTCCCGTCCCTGCATGTCATGTTTACGTAGAGGCAGATTATGGCCACCTGGGGCGTATGGATGCATCCTAGATTTGTTCATGTACAAGTTATGTCAAGTTATGTTATGTTATTCATGGTGACTGATGGTGTGTGCGATACACGTCTTTCACACTCTGAGAGCTAGCTACTCCATTCATGATTTCTGGGATTAGCGAGAGGAACATCTCTCGGCATGGCGGTATGATTATGATTTCATGTTCATGTTTCTGGGCTCGTAGAGGATTTCTGTATCACTAGACCTCATGGACTTCTGACCCTTACCCTCATGACACCCATGATATGTTTCTGGACTTATTTCTGTATGGGCATGGTATGTTGGACCTCATGGGATTCTGGACTGGGCTTGGACAGGTTGGGCTTTATGGAATTTTGGACTTATTCTGTACTGGGTTGGTTATGTTTGGGCTAATTGGGACTTTTATTCTACTCATCAGTATTCATGGTACAACTCTATACTCCTGATATCTCTGCATGCTCTTTCCTACTTCATTATTATTCATGTACTTTTCTATACCTTCTAATATCTCTGCATGACCTTCCTATCTTTTCTTATCTGCCACTATGTCACGTTTTGTTTCTTTCATTTATTTTACTTCATCTTTATATCATGAACTGTTCTGCCTTTATTTATCTCATCATTATATCACGTATGGTTTCTTTCGTGTTTCCCTATTTCATGATTATTATTTGTTACCGTTATATCTGTTCACTGAGCTCGTGTAGCTCAGCCGCGTTTCTTTTCCCGCGGCAGGTATTAAGCTAGGAGCTGGGTTATGGATTTGGGAAGAGTGTTCACGAGTGAAGCTTTGTTTTGTTGGATTATTCTTCATTTGTATTATGTTTTGTATTTCATGTATTTTCTATCTCATGTTACATTGTGTTTCCGCTGTTTAATTATGGATGTTATGTATGATCTGATGTGAAACCATGTACTTGTGACATCTTTACCCTTGTCGGGTCGGGGTGTTACAGCCGGTCCTAGCCCTCGACCACCGGTCTAGTGGTACTGTTCATATATATACATATATATATATATATATATATATATATATATATATATATATATATATATATATATAGGATCCGGTTCCATTGAGAAGGTTTTTATTTTGAGAAGATTGAGAAATCTTCGTTTGAACAAACTGATTCATGTTTTTGATTTGATTCACAAGTAAAACATCATTTTATGGTGAATCGAATCTATAAATTACAAATTTGATTCACAAATCATTGTTAAAATCGAGTTATGATGATGATTCATTAAATTTGTACAGATGATTCAGTATTCTACATATATCGCAAAATCGAGAGATTTTTAACATTGATTCAAATTTTTTTTACACATTTTCAATTTTAATCACATTAAAATGAGTTTTACGCTTGAATAACATGAATCAAAGTTAAAAATCTATCGTTTTTGAAAACCTTCTCAATCTTCTCAAAATAAAAACCTTCTCAATCGATCCAGATTCTATATATATATATATATTATATATATATATATATATATATATATATATATATATATATATATATATATATATATATATATATTAATTTTATTTTGTTTCTTTCTTAAATCCTTTTCGATTGGGTTCGTTTTTCTCGTTTATGACCAATCGCTCTTCAAGCGACGAATTGAGCACACCATTGTCCAACCCCGAAAGTTTATTTCGCAAAACGAGAATTCCATTCGTTCCACCCGATCAAAGAAAACGAAAAAAACCGTTAATCCACCGTTTGATAACCTTTTCGAAGTTCATCCAATCGTCAATCATTTCCTTGAATTACCATTTCCAATGGCTGACGATCAACCTATGTGGGATACTAATAGGGTTGTAGCTCCTACACCCGCAGCCGCCATTGTTCCCGTTAATCTTGGAGAAAACTTTACTATCAAAGGTCATCATCTTTCGATGATTAAAGACAACCAGTTTCATGGTAGAGCTAAATCCAAACCACACAAACATATCGCTGATTTCCTTGAAATTTGTGACATGTTTTGTTATGGAACTACCGATGCAAACTCAATCCGTGTTAAACTTTTTCCATCGTCTCTCACTGGAGAAGCGAAAATTTGGTATAATGAATTAAGCCCCGGAGTGATCACAACTTGGGACCAAATGAGAAAAGCGTTTGTCGGACGTTTCTTTCCACCAGCCATGTTTGATCGTCTCTTAGGTGAAATTCGTAGCTTTACTCAAAAAGAAGGAGAAAATCTAGTCGAAGCTTGGCTTCGAATGAAAAACATGCTCCGAAGTTGTCATGGGCATGGATTGTCTCGTGGTAATATCATTCAAATCTTTTACCATGGTCTCGATGACGCAACTCAATGCATACTTGATGCCGGGGGAATTTTCTTTTATAAGACCCCTAACGAAGCTTACAACTTACTAGAAGACCGTGTACTTCTAAAGCTTGATTGGTCTAAGGACTCCAAAATCAAACCTCAACGAAAATCGGTTGCATTCGCTGAAGCAACAAATGAAAATTTCCAAAATCATGGATATGATGAAAGATTTCATCTCTAAAATCGATTCCAAATTCGAAAGTATCCAAAAAGAAATCAAAGAAACGCGTGAGGGATGTACTCATTGTGGTGGAAATCACTCATCATCCGAGTATGATGATAAACCCATGGGAGGTCCCGAAGCAGAAGCCAATTATGTTTCTGGAGGATATTGAGGAGGAGGATATCGTGGAAACTACTATGGTAGGAGTTCTCGAGATTGGCAAGATCGTCCACCAAGGGATGACAATCATAATTCCCAAACTCGTGCCGACAACCGTCAGACATCTTCTCATGATGATAACCGTTCACCACCACAATCTCGTGAAACGAAAAATGAAGAATCTGAATTCGAAAAAACCATGCGTGAATTTGTGCATGCTTAAAAAAACGAACGAATTCATGAAAAATCAATTCTCCATGCTCAAAAGCAAAGTCGAACAAGGTCAAAAGAATCATCAAGCTTCTATCCAAGATCTTGAAACCAAATTTGGTCGTCTTTCTGATCAACTTGCTGCAAGACCATCTGGTACCTTGCCAAGCAATACTCAAACCAACCCAAAACCATCATCATCTGGAAATTATCGTCCACCTCAAACGAGAAATGAGCATGTGAATGCTGTATACACTCGTAGTGGCCTGTCTTATGATCCACCACCCAACCCAACCCAAACAACCACTATTGTCCATGATGATAGTGAGGATGAAGTAGAAGAAGAACCAAAAGAAAATGAACAAATTTCTATACCAGTTGTTAAATCTACTCCACCACTCAAACCATAAAAACCAAGAATTCCATACCCTCAACGTTTGAGGAAGGAAAATATGGAAGAGTAATATGGCAAGTTCATTGACTTACTAAAAGAAGTTAGAATCAACATTCCTCTTGTTGATGTACTAGCTGGTATGCCCAATTATGGGAAGTTTTTGAAAGAACTTGTGAGTAACAAAAGTAAAATGGAAAATATTTCCGCTACCTTCTTGAATGAAGATTGCTCAGCCATTATTGAGAATAAGCTCTCGAAGAAACTCGGTGATCCTGGAAGTTTTCTTATCCCATGTACTTTGGGAAATTCAATCACTTGTGATGCTTTAGTCGACCTCGGTGCAACTATCAATCTTATGCCATACTCATTGTATGCGAAGCTCTCAATCAATACATTGAAACCAACGAGAATGAGTATACGCTTAGCCAATCATACTATCCAATATCCTGTTGGAATAGCTGAAAATATGCTTGTTCAAGTTGGGCAATTTGTTTTCCCTGTTGATTTTGTGATCCTCGAGATGGAGGAAGATAGCAAAGTTCCATTAATTCTAGGAAGACTTTTCCTAAATACAGCAGATGCTATCATTCGAGTGAAAAATAAAGAACTCAACCTTGGAGTTGGGGATGAAAGAATTTCTTTTTCGATTAATCAAGCCATGAAATATTCTCATGCGAATGATGACACTTGTTATAGCATTGATGCTATCGATGATATAACAAAGGAAATATTTGATGAGTTGCTTGATGAAAGAATTAAGACTAATAAAACATCTGGACAAATCAGTGATGAAGATCTCGATAGAGAATTCGCTGAATTTATGCAGATTGACACTGAAGAAATTTCTGAGGAAGAAAACACCAACTTTGAGGAGTTGGAATTCAATAATGATATAAGAATCAAAACCACAATTGAAGATCCGCCGGTAGATCTAGTCTTGAAACCTCTTCCTGATCATCTGGAATATGCATTCTTGGAAGAAAATTCTCTTCTTCCATTTGTCATATCTTCAGAACTCAAAAACGATGAAAAAGAATGACTTGTTTCTACACTCAAAAAGAATAAAGAAGCTTTTGCTTAGAAAACTTCTGATATTCCTGGAATAAGTCCAAACTTTTGCAAACATAAAATAAATATTGAAAACGATTATAAACCTATTGTTCAAAGACAACGAAGACTCAATCCGAATATGAAAGAAGTCGTTAAGAAAGAAATAATCAAACTTCTTGACGCTGGAATTATTTATCCCATTGAGGATAGTTCATGGGTGAGTCCTGTTCACTGTGTTCCTAAGAAAGGAGGAATAACTGTCGTAACTAATGAACGTAATGAACTTGTTCCTACAAGAACTATAACTGGTTGGCGTGTATGCATTGATTATCGAAAATTAAATGATGCCACCAGAAAAGATCATTTTCCATTACCGTTCATGGATCAAATGTTGGAAAGACTTGCCGGGAACAAATACTTTTGTTTTCTCGATGGATTTTCCGGTTATTTTCAAATTCCAATAGATCCAGCTGATCAAGAAAAGACCACATTCACGTGTCCATTCGGCACATATGCGTATAGGCGTATGCCTTTTGGTCTTTGTAACGCACCAGCGACATTTCAAAGATACATGATTGCTATTTTTCAAGATATGCTTGAAACCTCCATGGAAGTCTTCATGGATGATTTCTCGGTATTTGGAGACTCATTCGAGTCATGCCTTTCCAATCTTGATAAAATGCTTGAAAGATGCAAAACTTCTCATCTCGTGCTTAATTGGGAAAAATGTCATTTTATGGTGACAGAAGGCATTGTGCTTGGTCACAAAATTTCGAGCAAGGGAATCGAAGTTGACAAAGCAAAAATAGATGCTATTGCAAAATTACCACCCCAACTAACGTTAAAGGCGTTAGGAGTTTTTTGGGACATGCGGGATTTTACCGCCGATTTATCAAATATTTTTCGAAAATATCTCGTCTGATGACGAAGCTGCTTGAAAAAGATTCAGTCTTTGACTTCAATGAAGAATGCATAAAGGCATTCGAAACGCTTAAAAATAAGTTAACAAATGCACCAATTATGGTTTCACCAAATTGGTCGCTTTCGTTTGAACTTATGTGCGATGCAAGTGATTATGATGTTGGAGCCGTACTAGGACAACGAGATGGTAAACATTTTGTTCCTATTTACTTTGCTAGCAAAACTTTGAATGGTGCCCAACAAAACTACACAGTGACTGAAAAAGAACTTTTGGCTGTAGTTTTTGCATTTGACAAATTTCGTTCTTACCTTGTTTTGTCGAAAACAATTGTATTCACCGATCATTCAGCTCTTAAATATCTGTTTGCCAAGCAAGACGCCAAACCACGTCTTATTCGATGGATTATATTGCTTCAAGAATTTGACATAGAAATCCAGAATAAGAAAGGTGCAGAAAATGTTGCAGCATATCATTTATCTAGATTAGAAAATCCTACTTTAGAAGAACTCGGTGAAGACGAGATTAATGATAACTTTCCCGATGAAACTCTCATGGGAATCAACAATGAAGAAGTTCCTTGGTTTGCTGATTATGCAAATTATTTAGCTGGAGGAATATTACAGAAAGGTCTATCTTACGCTGAGCGTAGTAGATTTTTCACAAACCTAAAATACTATTTTTGGGATGAACCGTATCTATTTAAAATGTGTCCCGATGGGATAATAAGAAGATGTGTGTATGGTTCAGAGACCCAAAAAATTCTTGATGAATGTCATCATGGCCCAACCGGAGAACATTACGGTCCATCCATAACCGCTAAAAAGGTCTACGATGCGGGATTTTATTGGCCAACAATTTTTAAAGAAGCACATACACTTGTGCAGAATTGTGATGCATGCCAAAAATCGGGTAGTCTTTCTCGTAGAGGCGAAATGCCACATAAGAGCATCCAAGTTTATGAAATATTTGATATTTGGGGAATTGACTTCATGGGTCCTTTTCCTAAATCTCATAAATTCGAATACATCCTCGTTGCAATTGATTATGTCTCTAAATGGGCAGAAGCTGAGGCTTTACCCACAAATGATGCACAAGTAGTTGTGAATTTTATGAAAAAGCTTTTCTCTCGATTCGGAATTCCAAAAGCTTTGATAAGCGATAGAGGAACTCATTTTTGTAACCATCCAATGGAGAAAGCTATGAAACGATATGGAGTCCACCATCGTTTCTCCACAGCATACCACCCTCAAACCAGTGGTCAAGTTAAAAACACCAATAGAGCCTTAAAAAGAATACTTGAAGAAACGGTCATGGATAATCCTTCTGTTTGGTCAAGAAAACTTGATGATGCTCTGTGGGTATTTAGAACGGCATATAAAACTCCAATTGGTACAACCCCGTACAGACTTGTATATTGAAAAACTTGTCGTTTGCCGTTTGAAATCGAACATCGTGCATACTGGGCATTAAGGCAATGTAATCCTGATCTAAAAATCACTGGAGAAAAACGATTCTTGCAATTACATGAACTCGATGAATTAAGACTCCAGGCATATGAAAATTCCAAATTGTATAAAGCTCGAACAAAAGCTTATCATGATCGAAAGCTAAGAATCCGGAAAGAATTCAAGGCTGGAGACAAAGTTCTTTTGTTCAATTCTAAGTACAAATTCAAATCTCCTAAACTCAGAACCAAATGGTTTGGTCCATTCGTGGTAAAACATGGTTTTCCATCCGGATATGTTGAATTGTATGACAATAACGGTGGAACTTTCATTGTTAATGGACATCGAATCAAGCTCTACCTTGATGAGGAGCAATTGAATGAATTTTCAAGTGAAGAAATTTCACATGAACCAATCGTTCAAGTCCAGAAAGAAAAAGACAAAGTGGGAAAGAATCCCAAATATAACCCCCAAAAGTAGGAAAAATTGAGTCAGGCTGATGACTCGTTAATAAATTTAGTGCTTCTCGGGAGGCAACCCGTGTGTTTTTTTTTAAATTATTTTTATGCCCCGATGGTTTCACCATAAGTGTGGGGGCCTTGCTAATATGAATAATAAAATCCAAAAATATTTTGCATTTCTGTGTGTTTTTGTTTTTGATGATTATGCAGGTTAGGATACTTGACCTTGAAGATGTGGAATCATCCTATTTCCAAAGAACAGGCAGTTTCATTTTTTTTTATGTTCCATTTCCCTATTTTTATGGTTCATCGTTCTTTACATTGAGGACAATGTCAAACTTAAGTGTGGGGGGAGGAAATAGGAAAATGAACTGGAATTTTAAATTTTGAGCCTAGTTTCTAATTTGTTTGCCCCTATGATCTAGTTGTTTCGCACATTCAGGGTAATTTATATAACTAGATTAATCCACTGATAAAACATGTAATTTTTGAAAATTCGAGATGTGTCCTGATTGACATTGCGATCCATTTTTGGATTGATAACATTGCTAGCACAACTATAGCCCATTCCACTAAATTGTGAGGATTTAAGCCTATTTCATATAGCATACATCTTTTATGCTTGGATCTTTTTGCTATGAGTGTGCCGGTGATCTAATTTATTCTAGAACTTGTGCACGCAAATCATTACCAGACCGCAGTGAGATCACCTCGTGTGATATAAGTGTATTCGTGTGATAAGAGGCAACCTTAGGAATTAAACCAAATGGCCTTCCATTTTACATCTAATGATATATTAGCTAGCCACATTGGTTAGTTAAACACTTATTTGGACCCATTTGTTAGCACTCATTTTTAGTGCTAGATTCCATTAGTACACCCTCTGAGCCATCCTTTTCATTTTGTTACACCAGAAAAATATAAAAATATTCTTCACCTTTAGCCTTAACCTTACCCATAGTCAAATCTTCGTTGGTTACTAGCTACTTGGAAAGATGGTTGTTATGTGGTAATCCTTGAAAATGAGAAAGTTGCGAACTCCATGATAATCTCATGGAAGATCTATTGGTATCTAGTGAAAAAAAAAAGCAAGCAAAAGAAGAGAAGGAAAAAGAGAAACAGAATAAGTCATCGCAATTGTTTGGTGACATGGATAGCCAATGAGCTATGAAAGTATGATATCAATCAAGGAAGAATCTCAAGTTCAAAGGATAGTGGTTGATGTAGCTAGTAGCACTTGGTTTTAGACTTTGGCTATTTGTAAAGTTTTTATTTTTAAAACCAATTTCATAAATATATATATATATATCCCATGTCTCATTCTTATCCTTTTTGACTTTGTGGTAATTTATCAAGTGTATTGACATGTGGTGACCATCCGATTTCTTGAAGAATTGGATAACGTTGCTAGCGATCTAAGGTTATCCTTAGTGACCATCCGTTATTTGGTGATTCAAGAATTCGTTGTTAGCGAGCTATTATGTTTTACATGAGATAGTTGCACATAAGTCTTATATAACCCTTGAAGCCTTAAAACCCGAATAAAAGTCCTCTTAGATGTTTACACTTGGTGCTTACGCCACGTCGGTGAGAGCTTATGGTAATATTTAGATCATGTCTGAGCAATGAGTGTTATTTTCTTATATACTCGCCCACTAAACAAATGAGTGTTGAGTGAATTATACTTCATTTCCTTTTCGTGAGGTGTTTTAATATGTTGTCAAGCAAGAGAATCATTAAGGTATTGTCAAACATCTCGACTTTTCATCTACAAGCTTAAATAGATGGATCTTATCTCGTACTTGTACGTGATGGATTTGCATCTCATTTTTAGAACCATTTTCATTTATATCATGTGGATTTATTTCTTAAAGCTAGATTTGCTTAGGGGCAAGCAAAGTGTAAGTGTGGGGGATTTGATAACGCTCATTTTGAACATGTTTTAGTTGCGTTATTTCTATGTTTATGCATTGTATTTGGTTGTATTTGTGAACATATTATGCTTAAAAGGTGCAAAAGATGTATTTTAGTCAGGTACGATCAAGTTCAAGGAAAAGGCTAAAAAGATGAAGAAAAGTTGTTAAATCAAGAGCTTATGCGAAAACGTAGGGTTCATCTCACAATAAAAGCTTTGGGAAGGATTGTTAAAGATAAAGAATCAAGATTACAATGATTTTCAAGCTCAAGAAAAGATCATGAAATGATGAAATGAATGTTGAAGGTCCTATCCCAAACCCAAGGTTCCTATCTCAAATCCAAGGTTGAGTAGTCATTTCCAGACCAAAGGTTTAGAGTTCAAACCCAAGGTCCAGCAGACATCCAGGCCGCAGGTCCTAGGTTCCGACCATGAGTCCAGCCACTTAAAGTCTTCCATAGTTGCATTTAAGAGAAGAGTTAAGTTCCATCACTCCCAAGTCCGATCATCTACTTCCATTAACTCATCTTGCCTTCAATTCATGACACTTTAGGCCCAAGAATTATGCTTGGTGACCAAGGATAGTTATCCTATATATATGTATGCTTGGCCATGAGAAAATGGGGGACAACAACTATTACTCATAATCTATTATCATCTATCGGGGGACAACAACTATTACTCATAATCTATTATCATCTATCGTGGGACAACAACTATTACTCATAATCTATTATCATCTATCAAAAGAGACAACAACTATTACTCATAATCTATTATCATCTATCAAAAAGGGCGACAAAGAGAAGAAACGCAGGAAACGGGAAAGCTTACATTCACCAATCATCAATTCAATTATTCAAGGATCGTTGTTGATCATTTCACAAGTGTTCCTAATTTTTGTAATCATCATTACAACTTATGTAAGACTTATTAATCATGTTTTCTAGTGATAAATTTCTTGTGGTTATTCCTTTGTTTGCCATGAGTGGCTAAGTACCTTGTGCACTTGCCTAGATGATGTTTGTTACATGATTTTTGGTTGATTATGACTTAATGGTTCTAAGATAAAAGAAAAGCTAATACTAAGAACGAATTGTACTATTAAGAGTTTTCTCCACCAAAGAGTTGTCAAGTTTGGTTAATTACTAATAGTGTAATGGGATGAAAAAGACATTGTTAGTTAATTAGTTGTAAACCTTTGTCTATGAGGGTGTTACCTTATGTATTGACCATTTCATAAGTAACTTGGTTAAACTTGGAAAACTAAATAGTGTGGTTGTCAATTACTTGTGAAACGAAAGCGAATCAAGTAACTGAGTTGTGTTAGTCTTGGATTGATCAAATCTTAAATATTGTTTTTATAATCTTAAAATCTTGACGAGGATTGAAAGTGTTGGAAACAATAGAGTTAGTATACCCACTAATCGAATTAGAACATCACCTAATTTGTTGATCATAATCAAATGGAACCATTGTCATAATCACATCGAGAGAATTGTGCAAGCTAGTCTAGGCAAGTGTAGTCTTTAATTTATTGAATTTACATTATCTTAATTTGCTTGCGATTAGAAACGATAATTTGGCTTGATTTTATTTACAAAAACTCACATCATAAAAACTAAACAAATCCTAGTGAACGACCTCGACTTACCTTAATTATCTCTTACTACACACGGACGAGTATACTTGCTCGTATGTGTTTCGTTTGAATCATTGGTAAATCGTGTTATAAATTTAAAACTTGCACTCATAACGGGTATATCCCTAGAAACACATCAACCACAACCGTCAAACCAAATTGTCCTTTATGAAGCACCTCCATCATACCCTGATAATCAACTTGTTCCATACGACAACGCTGATTATAGCATGTATTCCAATGTTGACACTGATGAAGATGATGCTTTTCACTCTCTGAATGAAGGATTTGCATTAATTGCTCGTGCATTTAGTAAATTTTCCAACAAGTCGAACAATTGTTTGAGATCTTCATCGAATACAAGAAATCATGCAGTGTTCAATGATGGAAGAGTTGAGATTCAGAATCGGTCTTCAGGAAGGTTTGGTTCAGGAAACATGGGGAATTCTGGTGGTCAACGTTTTAGTTCAGGAGGAGGTAGTAGAAACATCATGGGAAACACTCAGAGAAGGAATCAGTTTGCTGATAAAGGGAAAGGGATTGCTAATACATCCATCACTTGCTACAATTGTGGGGGAAATGGTCATATGGCTAATGCATGCCCCAAGCCGAGGACAATGGGTAGTGAATACCATAAAGAAGCTCTTCTCATGGCATTGAAGGATGAATAGGCCAGTGGTACTTTGATAGAGAAGGAGCAGAGTTTTATGGCAAATGCATACTCCGATGATGAAATGGAGGATCTGGAGGCTAATGCTGCAGTCATGTTAATGGCCAACATGCAGGAGATGAACATGAGTGAGACAGGCCCGGTATATGACACCGATGGCTTATCTCAGGTATCTGATGCAGATTGTCTTATTCATGAAATTACCTCACCATCTGCATCTTCATCTACACAAGAAACTTTTGTTCAACATGACTTATCATTTTCATCTCAAGAAAATGATCAAATAAACACAGTGGTTACCTTTGATGATGATCAAATTAACCCAGTGGTTTCATTTGATGATTCTTTTGATGATGACAATCATGATCATCTTGAACAAAATGATCTTATGCAAGATTCGGATCCAGAGCTCATGACCTTATTGCTTGCCACCCAATCACAATTAAATGCACATAAATCCCAGATGGACAAATGCAATGACATTAACAAAAACTTAAAAGCAAAAATTGCACTGTTAACAAAGGATCTTGAGTGCCACAAAATGCAACTTTCAAATTACGAAAATCAATAAAAACGTGGGAAAAGCTTTGAGATTGCATTCCAACAATCACACGTTCAGGTAAAAGATTTAGAACATCAAGTTTATGAGTTAACTGTTTCTAAAAATGATTTGATTTCTCAAAAAGAACAAGAGCAATTCGAATTTCAAAAACAAATTGACATCTTAAACTCTGAGCTTTCCAAAACTAAAACAGAGTTTTCAAACTATCAAAATGATCTTATTAAAGAAAAACAAACCACAAGGAAACGTGTTAACTCATATCTTGAGGAGATTGTTGCGTTGGAATCCAAGCTCAAAGAATTTCAAAACATTGTGTATAAAACGGGTGATTCTGTAACTACAATTCAAAAACTAACTGTGAAACTAAATCCTAAAGGATACGGATTTGCAATTGGAAATGATCAACCACGTTTTTTACTAAAGGCACTCAGGGAAAATCCTAAGTTGTACAGTGCAGAATACTTGTTTGATGAAACCTTCCAGCGTGTTGTTGTTTATAATACTGAAGAGGAACTAGAACAAGCGGACGAGAGTCGATCCAAATTAAGTTGTGTTTATTATAATAAACCATACGATTACTCAAAAGCACCTCACATTAGTAAATTATTTGTACCACAAAAAGATAGATCTAATCCAACGTGGTCTTTAAATGAAATAAATGTTTCGTCTGACGTTGGTCCCGTAACTACTGTCGCACAAGTCAATGGTCCATTACCAAATCAAGGTGAGAAGGAACAAATGCCAAAAGAATGTCGCATTCTAAAATATTTTAACACATTTATGGACGACATCCAACTTTTGGAAAATGCAATAGAAAGAAATTCTAAAATCAAAATCTCCACTTTTCTATCTCCTTATGAGAAAGAAAAGCGAGAAATTTTTCAAAAACAATTCTTGCCACTTGTCAACCACCTGCGACTTTGTGCCACACAGTGGGAACAAGAACTCCAGTCAGAAGTTGCATCAATGATGAGTATTTTCAGAGCAAAAGATAACAAAATTGCAAAACAAAAAGGTCAAAAGAAAGCTTTGGAAAAAGATGTTGATCGACTCTTGACGAATGTTCTCAGTTCTGATGTGATATCTGTGATTATGAATTCTATATATCTGTCGTGCAATGAATTGCTTGTTGATGATCATGCTGTTAATGTTGAACTGTTGCAAATTAAGATTGCTAATTTGTTAAGAGAGAATGAGAAACTTCGACAAATCAATGGTGATGTGGAAACCAAATGTGCAAACGAAATTTTCAAAATTAACCAAAGGTTGCATTGGGTTCAATCTCAGAGTTCTAACTTTGAGTTAAAATACCAAAACCTCAAAGAATCTTTGTCGTCTCAAAACATTCATGGTTCAAAACTTCAAGATCTTGAAAAAGAAAATGAGGTTTTAAAACATCAAATTTTTGAGTCCGAAAAAGATATTGATGAGATTTGTAAAAACAAAAATGACACCGTTCGGTTAAATAGAGAATTGGAATCCAAAATTCAAGAAAAACAACACATCATCATTGAGTTGAAGGAGAGACTCAGAGTATTAGAAAAAGGGAAAAGTGCACAAATGAATGTGATTGCACCAGGAATGCACAAAGTCGACAAGGCACCTAAGAAAGCATCATAGCCAGCTACTAATGTGAATACTTCAACTTCCACATGATTAGGCAACACATCTAAGGCTAGCAGCTCAAAGACCACCAAGAGTCAAAAGAAGATTAGAGTTTGGCACCCTAAGAGTGGATTATCTAAGAATGTAGAAGTAGAAGTTAATGCTAGTAGTTTGAATAAGACGCACATTATGTCTAGAATAGAATCCACCTTGTCTAAGTGTAATTCTGTATCTGATGTAATGAATGCTGAATCTTTGAATGTTATGAATGATGTAATGATTGATGCTTATTGTGTGTTTTGTCGTGCTAGTATGTTATCCGGTAATCATGCAAAATGTGTAGCAAAAACCCTTTTATCTAGGAGACAGAAACGTACTAATGGCATTTCCTATAGGCCTATCACCGCTGCTAAGTCCATTTTAGGAAAACCGCCACAAGTAGTTTCTGAGACCAAAGTTGACAAGACCATAGCTGCACCTAGGACAAACCAATCACCAAGTACTTACATTAGGAAGAAAGCAGAGACTAGTTGGACGTGGCAGCGTTGGTTACAGCATAAGCCTAGTTTTAATTGGGTACCAAAGATGCTTAACACCTGTATGACTAACCCAACGGGATCCAAAGGTTCCAACTCTCCGTCTGTGTCTTCTCATTGTGATGCAGGTGATCCAAATTGTTCTCTGGATTGTTGATAGCGGGTGTTCCCGGCACATGACAGGCAATTTAAAGCTTCTCGTAAACTTCGTTGCGAAGTTCATAGGCACTGTCAGGTTCGGGAATGATCATTTCGCGGCTATCATGGGTTATGGTGATTACGTCAATGGGAATATCGAAATTAGTCGTGTCTACTATGTCGAGGGCCTTGGTCATAATTTGTTCTCTGTTGGACAATTCTGCGATGGTGATTTAGAAGTGGCTTTTCGGGAGAAAACATGTTTTGTTCGAGATCTTCAAGGAAATGATCTGATGAAAGGAAAGCGCGGAACCAGTCTTTATACTATTTCCTTCTCGGACATGACAACTTCCTCACCAATTTGTCTACTTTCCAAGGCACATCCCACCAAAGCATGGTTATGGCACAAGCGTATGTCTCACCTGAACTTCAAAACAATGACCGAGCTCGCTCGTAAAAAGTTGGTCGATGGTCTTCCAAAATTCAGATATGCCAAAGATCATCTGTGTCCCGCTTGTGAACAAGGAAAAAGTACTCGTGCTTACTTTCCTCCTAAACCCGAGCACAGTACTGATCATGTACTTCAACTATTGCATATGGATCTGTGTGGCCCTATGCGTGTTCAAACTATTAATGGGAAGCGGTACATACTGCTAATTGTCGATGATTATTCAAGATGGAGTTGGACTTATTTTCTTCGCAATAAAGATCAAGCACCGTCCATGATCATCACCTTTCTTACAAAGATTCAAGTTCAGTTACGCAACACCGTCAGAAAAATTCAAACAGACAATGGAACTGATTTCAAGAATCAGACTTTTAGGGAGTATTATGAGAAAGTGGGTATTGAACATCAAACATCCATTGCTCGCAGACCCGAACAGAACGGTGTGGTCGAAAGGCAAAACCGAACTCTAGTGGAAGCAGCACGAACAATGTTAATCAACACTCAGTTACCGGACTACCTATGGGCTGAAGCCGTTTCAACTGCCTGCTACACCCAAAACAGATGCATGATCACCAAAAGGCACACCAAGACACCATATGAGATTGTTCACCGCAGAAAACCGAATATTAATTACTTTCATGTCTTTGGAGCTCTTTGCTATCCAATGAATGATCATGATGACCTCGGAAAATTGAAGGCCAAAGCGGACATAGAAATTTTTGTTAGATATTGTGAAAATTCTAAGGGATTCAGAATTTGGAACCGTCGCACCCGGGAGATTTAGGAGACTATACATGTTAATTTCAATGAGCTCACCGAAATGGCTTCTGAGCAAAACAGCTTAGGACCCGAAACCAACCGTCTCAACTTTCCTGATCCTTCAGCTGCATCCTTCTCTCTAAACCGCAAAGATCTAGAAGACTTGTTTGCTCCATTGTTTGATGATACTATGGTTAGTCGTGCTCCTGATGTATCCACAAGCTTCGTTGCACAACCACTCGTCGATAATCAAGTACCTGATACACCAGTGACTATAACTACCGCAGTTGCTGAAGATGCACCTCAACCAGACACCTTATCATCAATAGATCAAACACCTTCTACTTCTGCGTCTGCAGCTGAAGCCCCCCCCCCCAACATTCTTCTGAAATACCCACTCCAACAGATTATGACGGTAATGCATTCTTCAATCCATTTGCGCCGGCTCCCACCATTCCTGATATCGCAGAGTCGTCCACACGCAATTTGGAACCGTCAAATCTGCACCATACCTATCAACATTACCCATCAACACACAAATGGAAAAAGGATCATCCCCTTGTGAATGTAATTGACAACCCAGAAAACCCAGTCATGACACGACAACGACTCCATACAGACGGTGAAACATGCATTTATGCACTCACCATTTGTCAGTCCGAACCCAAAAACATTAAAGAAGCCCTTACCTACGACAACTGGATTGAATCTATGCAAGAGGAATTGGATCAATTCAAGAGGTTGGAAGTTTGGGAATTGGTAGAGAGACCAGATGGGGTTTATGTCATCGGTTTGAAATGGATCTGGAAAAATAAGTTAGATGCGGATGGTACAGTTATTCGTAACAAGTCCCGCTTGGTTGCTAAAGGGTTCAGTCAGGAAGAAGGGATTGACTTCGAAGAATCGTTTGCACCAATGGCACATCTTGAGGTTGTTCGAATGTTCCTGGCATACGCTGCTCACAAGAATATCACAGTCTACCAGATGGACGTGAAGACGGCATTTCTCAATGGACAACTCCGGGAAGAGGTGTACATTTCACAACCAGAGGGCTTCGTCAATCCAGAGCATCCGAACCATGTCTACAGGCTCAAGAAAGCCCTCTACGGCCTTAAACAAGCCCCGAGGGCATGGTACGACAAACTGTCTGCATTCTTATTAGCCAATCATTTTACTAAAGGATCTGTTGACCCGACTTTATTTATACAAAAACACGAGGAGGATATTCTCATTGTTCAAATTTATGTAGATGATATCATTTTTGGATCAACTCATAAAAAAATACTCAAATGCCTTTGCAAGACTTATGAAACAAAACTTTGAGATGTCCATGATGGGTGAACTCAAGTTCTTTCTAGGACTACAAGTTCATCAATCAACCCGTGGTATATTTTTAAGTCAGTCTAAATATGCATTGGAAATATTGAAAAAGCATGGTATGAATACTTGTGACACCTATAACACCCCCATGTCTTCCTCATCCCCAAAGCTAGATGCGGATCTACATGGCACACCCATTGATCCTACGAAATATCGTAGTATGATTAGGTCTCTCATGTATCTCAGCGCTAGCCGGCCGGATGTTGTATTTGCCACGTACCTATGTTCCCGTTACCAGTCACGACCTACTGAACGTCATTTGTCTGCTGTTAAGCGGATCCTTCGATACATAAAGGGAACCATTCACTTGGGGATCTGGTACCCGAAGGATTCCGGGTTTGAACTTGTTGCTTTTTCAGACGCTGACCATGCAGGTTGTTTAGACACGAGAAAAAGTACGTCTGGGGGAGTACAATTTTTAGGTGACAAGCTCGTCTCTTGGCCGTCAAAGAAGCAAGATTGTACATCACTATCGTCTATAGAATCAGAATACGTCGCCATGTCTGCCTGCTGTGCTCAAGTCATTTGGATGCGATCTCAGTTGATGGACCACGGATACGTGTTTAACAAGATCCCGATGTACTGCGACTCCAAGAGTGTCATCGCTATTTCATGCAACACGGTTCAACATTCCAAATCGAAGCATATTGCTCTTTGGTATCACTTTATAAAAGAGCAAGTGGAAATGGGTACAGTTGAATTATACTTCGTGGGTACTTAACACCAATTGGCGGATTTGTTCACCAAAGCCTTGCCTCATGCAAGATTTGTAGAACTAGTTCACCAGATTGGTATGCGATATTTGACTACAGACGATTTGAACAAATTTCTTACACAAAATTAATCGAGTTAAACATCAAAACTATCTTTGTAAATAATTATTGAAAAACACAAAAAGGTTTTCCAATTTTTTATATATATAAACATTAAAAAAAAAAAAAAAAAAAAAAAAAAAAAAAAAAAAAAAAAAAAAAAAAAAAAAACTTTAAGTGTGCAAAAGTGTATCCAAACTAAAATATGTTCTCGTCATTTCAAATTTCATTAATTTCAAATCACGAACATATTTTGAGGGGGAGAAATTTTTTGCACATTTATCATCACAAATCTTCATCAAATTCTTCATCAAAAATTATTTCTATGATCTCTTGGACTATTTGTCTTAAAATGTTTCAAAAAATAGGTCTTAGTTCAAGGGGGAGAAATGTCATAAAATATTGGATCTAGCTTTTAAATATAAAGGACTGAAACTTTCAAGTTAGGAAAGTTATGTCTTTAGGACCATATGTGAATTAGGCTTTTAGTTAAAGGGCTGAAGTTGTCACCTAAGGACTTAAATGAACTAGCCCACAAGTTAGAGGACTAAAAAGGACAAAAGGACCAAACTTATTCAATAAAACAAATTGTCTGACTCAGTCAAACTCACAAAACACACAGTGAAATTTCCCTCTCTCTTAAACCCTCGCATATTCGCTTAAACCCTTCAACGCAAGACAAGACTTTAGATTCTTCACTAATCATCAAATTGTAAGCGTTTAATTCATTCAAGAATATAACAGAATTGTTCGCATATCATTTTTTGTAGATTAAAATCAGTTTTTACGATTTTAGGGTTGAACGAAGAATTTGGGCATTTCTTGTTTATCGTTATTTGTTCTAATTGAGATAGTGTAATCGTTTCATTACATGATTCTGAGTCTATTGCAATAGATTAATTAGATTCAATAACGCAAGATAGAGCAACTTGAGTTTGTTAGGGTTTAAGGCAGTCGTGCTTGTGAACTGTGATGAATAAGTGTTAGGGATTATTGTTGGAATGATGGGATAGGATTGGTTATTGATTTAGAACGTGTTGTTTATCTGTTATGCATGAAAAACTGAATGCCATGTTTATACGTGTTCTAATATCAAAGTTTATGACTGATAAGTGTTTAAGCGAGTATCTTAAACAAGTTTGTTGCTGATGATAATCAAGTTTGTGCATTGATTGACTTTGTCTCCGAGTTAGGAGACAACAGTCTAACTAGTCGAGTTTCTCTCCTAGTCGAGTTTCTCCTAGTTTCTCCTAGTCGAGTTTCTCAACTAGTCGAGTTTCTCAACTAGTCGAGTTTCTCATCTAGTCAAGTTTCTCCTAGTCGAGTTTCTCAACTAGTTGAGTTTCTCTAGTTAGACAAATTTCTCAAGTTGATCGATTTTCTAGGATAGTCGAGTTTCTTGATTTGCTCAAGTTTCTTGCATTGCTCGAGTTTCTAGGATTGCTCGAGATACTAGATTTGATCGAGTTTCTAGGATTTAGCAAAATTGTAGGACTCATCTAGTTTCTTAGAATCATCGAGCTTGTGGATATTGTCAAGTTTCTTAAACTTCTCTAGTTTCTATAAAGATTATCTCATGTTATCAAGTTTCTAAAACTTCTAAGTTTGTCTCATTTTTTCCAAGTTCGTCAAGCTTGTAAAACTTGTTTCAAACTTAAAATCTTTATAAACTTGAGCATGTGAAAATGTTTATAAGAACTGGTTTGTTTGGAAAATGGTTTGCTTGAATGATATATGAATGTCCTCATGATTTAACTATTCAATGTGATGCATCATACAATGTAGGATAACATCATGAAACCGATATCATTCACTAACACATATATACTATGTCCATTGTGTTTTGTTGTTGGTGTTTGTGATGTTCAGGCAAACCATGTCTCAAGGATCTGTAACCCAAAAACAAGTAATTCCAGAAGGGGATGAACGACAGATCAGCCATTCAAACTCAAGAGTGGACTTTAAGAGATTGCGGTGTCATGAGACTTGCCAAATTATCGTGGAAATTCTTGACAGACACTTCATCAGGCCTACACTGACGAACACAGCAAGTGTACTAGAAGTTTATCTCAATCAGTTCTGGCATTCTATGATCGTAGGAAAAGACGAAGAGAGCATAACCGTCACATTAGACAACACTGAAATCACGTTCAAGGTGGAAACTCTTAGGAACGTTTTACAACTTCCAAAAGAAGAATCAGGTCCAAAGGGAAAGTTTCAGGATGATCCAACTTTTGAAGAGATGGTAAAAACGCTTAGGCTTCTGGTTTATGATGACAGTGAAGAAGAGCTCACATCACTCTACAAAGTAGAAAGGAAATACATTCCCCAGCCATGGTTAACTCTTTACTCAATCATCATTCACTGCATAACTGGCAAAACCACTGGCCTTGAACATCCACGATTTGAACACCTTCAATTCTTCTGTGGAGTCGTCAACCTGAAACATCTGAACTTCGCCAAATACATATGGAACGACATGATCTTTCTGAGTCAAAGCTTTCACCAAAAGAAGGACTACAAAGTACCTTTTCCTCGATTCACCAAACTCCTGATCTCACGTTTCATGAAAAGACACTCTGAACTCAATCGACCTGAAAATGAAAAGATGCGTACAGATAAAATAGACCACGTTCTCAACAGAATCAAAGTACAGCAGTCCAACCCAGAGAAACAAGGGGAAAGAATTCCACTAAGCATGTTAAATGAAGAAGTGATGAATACTGAGGCATATCTGAAGTATGATGAAGCTGAAAGAGCTGGAAAGGTAGGTATTATGGATATGAACACAAAACCGACCAAGGGAAAAGAAAAGACAACTACAAAAACTATCCCAGCTCGAGCAGCGTCTTCTCGAACAAAGAAAGTCGCTAGAGCTGAAAAGAAGTAGTATCCAAAGTCTCAACAGCTCAACTACAACTTCGAGATGAATCAAGTAATGAAGAGGGTGAAGAAGAAGTGGATCTCAGTAAAGGAAAGACGCAGAAGAATTTTGAAAAGTTGAAGACAATGTTGGCTGAAACTGATAAAACTTTGGGCAAAAGATGAGGAAAGTCAATTAAATTTACTGATTCACCATTTTCTGCTATTGAACCTCCAAGGACCAAAAAATAAGAAAAAGAACAGTATAAGATTGCATTCAGGGAAAATCTAAAGAAACACCAAGAAGATGAAGAGAAGCGTGAAAAAGAGAGAAGAGGTGAAGGGTCAGCTTCACATCCTAAGGAAGAACAAGAGGAGTCTGAGGCTACAAAGTCAGAATCAGAGGGTGAGTCAGAAAAATCTAAGGAAGAGGGTGAATCAGAAATGTCAAAGGAAGAATCAAGATCTGAGTATGAAGAAAAAGATGAAAGTAATGAAGATGAAGAAAAAGGTGAAGAAGGAGATGAAAGTGATGAAAACAAAGATGATGATAAAATAGGAAATGACGACACTATACCACCATCACCACCATCATCATCAGCGGGTCAATCCACCACTGAATTCAATGAACTGAAAGACAAATTTGCCAAACTTCAAGAGTTAGTATTGAAAAAACAAGAAGCTGAAGAAGAAGCGCACAAAGCATTTGATTTTAAGCTCACTGAAGTAAAGAAAGTGGCAGACAAGAACGAATTTCACATCAAGAATCTCCAAGATTTTAATCTAGAAAAGACAGCAGGGGAATATCTTCAAACTCATGTCCCACAGGCAGTCAGTTCACAAGTGTCCCAAGAGGTCACTAAATATCTTCAAGATTGTCTTCCAAGAATCTTCGAGATGTATGTAGAAAGAAATCTGGAGAAAACGGTGGCAAAACTGATGCAAACAACACTAATAACAATTCGAACCGTGCCACCCTAACCATCTACATCTGATCTCAAGGGAACCTTACTTGCAGATATCATTGATAAACCCGAAGAGGCAGAACTCAAACAGGCGTTGATCAATTCAATGAAAAGAGATGAGAAGAAGGCAGAAGGATGCAAGCAGGATAAGCCAATCAAACGTAATTGAGACGAGCCTGATAAAGACGATGGGAAGAAAAGGAGGAAACCATCTACTTCAACTGGCCGTACAACCACAACACATTCCTCTGGCGCTACAAAACAATCAAGCCAAAAGATGTTCGTCCCAATTGAAGGTGGGGCATTCGAGGAAACTGAATCATTTGAAGACATGAGTTCTGATCAGGAATTTCCCATAGCACCACCCAAAGTTCAAAATGTCACTACACCACCTGCAAATGGAAAAGTTGTACCTCTACCAGAATGGGTGAATCCTACTGCACCAAGATTCGATTGGTTCGAGTCAATGGTAGACGCATATCCTGAAGAAGAAAACGCTGCACCTATTGAAGGATCAATTGTGGACTTCACTAAACGGTTGAAGCGGGCAATGAAAGTTCAGAAGTTAGGATTGCCTGACATCATCCGAGTTCACAAAGGAGGCTTCACAGAATTCAAGACAGTCACAACTACAGAAATGGAGTTTGAATACAACCTTGAAAAAGTTGCAAGAGCACTGTCTGAAAACATAAAATGGGATCATGCACGTACCTCTCATCCAAAAGAACGTCTTTACTTCAGTGATTACTCCCATCCCTTACCACTCATTGGTCAACCTCACAATCTAAAGATACCAAAAGCATATTTCTTCAATAATGATTTGGCGTATCTTGAGTATGGTAACACAGACCCTGAAAAGCGGTATGCAACATCCCTCACCAAGTATCAAGCAGCTTCGTATACGTTAGAAGGTTTTGAAGAACAAATTCGAGATTTATTCGTCCACAAAGTTCGAGAATACAACGAAGATGCTGCTCTTGGGATCTTCCACTGGCCGAATCTACGAAGATTGTTCTACAAATATATGATTACGAGAAGATCAGAAACCGATGTGTGGAACAAGAACAAGATTCTTTCAATCACCAGTGTAGAAACCGAATCTATGTTTAGGTATAACTTTCTAAGGAAGATTACCGTGAGAAGGTTGGATGATCAAGAATATACCTTTAGTGAAGCAGACTATCCTTATTTACACATCAACGATATAGAAGATATGTATCTACTGAAGGTTCAGGGAAAAATCAAACATCTCCCTGGACGTCTTCAGTATGATATCATTAACTCGATTCTAATATACATTCGCAACATTGTCATCAGAACACGATTCGAAGATGTGCACCATGGGGTAGAAAGCTACCAGACACAGTTAAATTTGGTCGAGCCTAATCTTCAACCGCCAGGGATCGGAGATATGACACCTTATACTTTTGGGGACAGACCATTTGGGTTGGTGTATGTACGAGATCAGCGGACACCAAGGTTCATGGGTTATGAGGAAATCCACAAATTTAGTGATGCGACTTTGGTACGAGTCAAGTCTGAGCTTCAAACAATTCTGGAAAACCGCATCAAGGGATTGAAAATGGGATTTTTACGGGTTATGAGCTGGAGTAGGAACGATGCAAAACAGGCAGTGAAGTTCATTTACAGGATTGACAAAAACTCAAGTTTCGTAGAACAATGAGACGACTGGAGAGTTACGTAGGAGGACGTGCCAGAGTTCCTAATATCCTAACTTTTCGTCGACCTGAGCAGTGATTGTTGGTATAATCTATTGTCATTTATCATATTTCATCATACTTTTCATCATTTTCACTCACTATGGCTTGTGCACAAATAACAATGCACAACCCGTACTTGTAAAGAAAGGACCCTGAGGTACGCTTCAGTGCCTCAATCCTGATCAAAGGAACGAAAGCTTCTTACTTATGAGTCGAATTAAACCAGAATTTTTCTAAGTTTTTCAAAATTCTGCTCATAAGGACAATTATTCCCTCGTTAAGGGGGAGTATTTGAAAAATAATCTTTGTTCCATAAACGAAAAGTTCTTGAAATTCTTCCCACAAAACTCTAATGGCATATTTTTATCAAACGTTTGTCAAAAACATCATAAGTATGCTATTTTTGAGGGGGAGAATAACGATATGATCAAAATATGGTAACTCACAAGATGAAATCTCATGAGAGCTAGGCTCAGAATTGACCCTCGAATTGACAATAGCAAAAGTCAGTAGTGAAAAAGACATATCCTAGACGGGTAATAATTTCAAGCCAGTTTATCTGGTGATGTAAGGGTATCTCGCAAAGGATGTGTCTGAGTAGAATGTACCGATTTCGATCGATTTTTCCTTGAATGTGATCTGGACGGGTAATAATTTCAAGCTAGTTCTACTAGTGATGTAAGCGTGTCTCACGACGATCATGTTCATTGAAAATCAATCAATTCAAAAAGTGCCAACTCTACCCGACATGTGCAAATTTACCTTAATCACTTATGAGCACATGTTAAGGGGGAGTCTTTCTGAAAATCACAAAACTCTCAAAGTGTTAACAACATATGTTTTCACAATCATAAACACTTTGAGAGATTTTCAAAAGGTTTGGTTATGGCAACAATAGGATAGTCATGGAGTTATAAGGTGACTAAGGTTAGGAATAACCGTCCTATGATCCGCCAAAGCCGGAGGGATCTACCCAAGGACAATACCAATAGTTTAGTACTAGAAAGTCCTAGGTATGATTGAAAAAAGAGAGAAATGAAATGAACGGAGAAAGAAGGGGTTGAAGAATGAAAAAGAAAAGTAAAGAAAAGGGTGAAAAGAAATAGCCCTCCATTTGTTCAAACTTAGGGCAGACACCGGGTTCAATACATAATCTACTGGTTGATTGGGCATCACCGGTATTAAAGATCAAAGTCGTCATGGACCCAGTGACGCACTGCACTAAACTTCTAGCCACTCAGGTGTCTCTCAAAAGACACTTGTTTCATTTCACACGGAGAACCCTTCATAATCTATCGACCTATCACTACGAGATGTGTTGATATTGAAAAGGAGGCACTCTGCTCCACACCTCTGACGACCAAACAAATGTGTACTGAATAGAGTCTAGAGCCATGAGATACATCAAAGATCTCTTAGGTACACTTAGTATACACTGGATGTTCAACAAAAAGAACACCAGTTGTAAATTATAGGAGTGTCCTTCGCAGATCTTAGCAATATGCCGAGAACATTCATGAGAGAATTCACAAACTGTGATTCTCAGTGATTGAATGGAAATCCTGCCAGGGTCAACATCAAACAACCCTGACAGCAGGTCACTTCGGTAATCCCTTGTGGACTACGCTTAGTGAAAGCTCCAAAATGGTCTACAGTCGTGGGGTGATCTCCAGCGACTCACTGAATCGTGGGTGCACTTCGGTGTGTCCGTGTAAGCCCTTTCGGGGGTATCCGGTTCAGAACGGCCTGGGTTTAGATTAGAGAAAGTCTTCACACTATGCTGTTGATGATCTCGAAGTCCAAATCTGTAAGTGCCGGATGATTTATTGCTAACTGTTTACCTACAACGAATCATGAATACCTAGAGTTCCACCATCCTTCCATCATGCTCATATCCTGAAGATATGTTCTCACAAAGACTAAGAAATAACAAAAGTTCAAAGATGTTAAAGAATAGTCAAAGTTCAAGCACTACAACCTTTCATAAGTCAAAGATTGAAGAAGTGAGAACCAGATGAAGAACAAAAGTCAAAGAACATATGAGCATGGTGGAAAAGACGTAAAGACACCAGAATTGAAGACCATTGGAGGACGGCAGATCATTACCATACCATATCATATCACAACAAGAACAAAGGAACAAAGATGCAAGAGACGTCTGAAGCCATGAAGCAAAGACGACGTCAAGCAACCTTGATGACCAATACTTAGGGGGAGATTGTTGGGAATACGTTTTGTATTAACAAGTATTGATCATGTTGTAATAAGGTTGCTTAGGCCTTTATGTTTGATTTTTGGCCCAGCCTGTGTAGAAGGCCCATGGGTTGTGTCTTGTTATTTATGTTAAGTATGTTTAATTAGGGCTTAGAGCCAATGTCATGTAAAAACTATAAATACCCCCTCACATTCAAGGGAGAGAGTTGGTTGGTTGAAAAGCTAAACATTTCATTACTATTGTTAATCATCCTTCCACTTTCTTTCTTTCTCTACTTTCTCTCACTAGATCTAGATCTAATTAGGTATCTTGTGTGATTAATTAATAGATTCATCACATTCTGTCAAAGTAAGTCTTGTCATCAGGGTTCACTATCACACCTACTTTGACTGTACTACCTTGATTTGAGTCTACTAACGCCTTTGCGTATGACTTAAGCAAACCATAATGATCCTGGATAGTAGCATCCATTTCGTTCAATGCAAATATCTTAGCATTCTTACACTGGGTACGAGTTACTTTGCATTTGTATTTCGTAGGACCGATAATACAAGTGATTTATGTTATTCGGGGGGTCGGGGAAGCTCAAAGTAAAGGTTAAACATGGTAATATTAGCTTAAAGAATGGGGAAGGTGTGTGTGTATTTTAGAGAGAAGGAGGAGAAACACACACACACACCTTATTACAAATGAGACAATCCAACCCTTTCATGAGGTATGAGGTCTCTTTTATAGAACAAGAGCCTTTACATTGTTTACCTCATAGGGCGATGTGGGATAGAATAGAATACAAAGTGATACGAATGCAATTCCTGAAAATGACAAAACTTTAAGTCTAACAATCTCTCCCAAAGTGATGTCATCCAGGAATTGCTTACAATGTTCCCTACAAGTAAAATATAAAACCATAAGCGCAGAGAATGGTCTTCAAACTTCATTACTTCGTTCAGCTTGCAGAATCTTCTCAGCTTTCATTTCATTACTTGCAGAAGAACGATGTGAGCGAATCTAATTAGGTTTTAATTCTGGGTGCCCTGAGTGCTCTCCCCTAATTAGTGCTCTCCCCCAAACTGACAACCTTTCTGATGATTGCCCTGAATCTGAAGAAGTCTTTTGATAATTGACTGCATGCCGTCTTTAGTCTTCTAACACGCAACAAAAAATGTAGAATAGACTGTAGACTCGACCTTCTTCAAGATTGTTCATTTGGGGAAACAGAGTATCAACATCTTCATCTCACCAAATGCATCCCAGTTATCTTTCATATGAAAAATCAGCCCATAACGTACACATGAAATGATAACACCAAAGTAACAAGTTGAACCACTGATCATCTTGATTTGTTGTCTGGAATTGGTGAAGGTGGATAAGGTAGAAGTACGTAGAATAAGATGAGTGGAGGATAAGACATAGAATCAACCAATCTCCGACATAAATCCCTTCATAAATCATTAATCCCGATCACGTGAACTTGTTGTGCGTCCTCGATGTACACATTTCTCTCCCCTGCTGGTTACGATTTATCGGAATCAGCATGCTGATGTGTACGTGAAGTATTAACTGGAAGCATTTTATCATTAATCATATAAACCCGTGAGAAGATGTCGATACACCCAATCTACTAACAATACCATTTGAAGTGTTTAACTCTTTACCAACCCCCTGTATCAATAAACAACGACTGTCTGTAGTAACCACATATGAATATAACCCAATATGACGAATTTGAAAATGAAGTAAAATCCCCCAGATTTGTGACTTAAGCTTGTATTATCCTTTGTGACTCGGAATGGTGTACCTTATACCCTCAACAAAAGTATTAGTACAAAACCTCTTGAAATATCCTCAACTACGTGAGACACTGAGCACTACAACGTAACTCCTTAAAGTGATAGGTACTTTGTGTGTAGAGGAAGAATCACAAAAGTAACTAGATATCCAAGTCTTCGTCACCATTAATATATGCTCAAACAAGTCATCTTCGCGAGAGGGTAGAAAGAAAGAAGACGAAATAAGTGCACGCATCCATAAAACATCACTTCAAACCCAAATAAATAATATCGAATCATCACCGCAGTCACAATAGATATTCATTGAAATCTTTAGCCGTGTAGTATGTATCCCCGTGAAATAATAAATCCAAAATACCATTCTTTTACCAAATTATCAAATATGTGTGTCCAAAAGTAAATTTCTTATACCACATTTAATAGTTCAGTAACTTTCAGCCTCATTCCATAACCATTTTCGAATTGAATGATACAAGCCCAGTCCATATCAGTCCAGCCCATAAGAAATCCAATATTCAACCCTAATCTTTAGGGATATAAGGATGAGACTAATAACCCTAATCCATACTTTATGTAAAATCCGCCCCCCTCACACTCATATTCTCCCAACCTGCTTCCTCCCTCATTCATCAAATCTCGGTTCCCGTCATCAAAATCACATCCGAATCACAACTGATTAAACATAAACATAACCATTGTCTTCATTTGCTTCCAGATCAAGAAATTAATAGAAGAAAAAGGTTTCAAGATCCTTTCGACTGGGTCTCGGGTAAAGTTAATGATTGTTGTTGTTTATGTTTTTTTTTTCTTTTGAACGAATCAAGTACTGAATATAACATGATTTGTTATAATTCTTTCTTTATGATTCGGATATTTAATGAAGCAAAGCTTCAATATGGATCTGTGATGTTATAGGTTCGATCTAAAAATAAAGGATTGGAAAAGGATGAACCGAACTGAGATCGAGTATTTATTCTTTTTGATGTTCGAGTCATGTGGTGAATTGATTAGAGTTGGGGAGATGTGAGAGTTTAGGGTAGATGTTGGCTCGTTTTTTTTTTCATTTCGTTGTATGTATAGAATTGACTTGGACTGTTGAGGTTGTGATTGAGTGTACTGATGATGAATATAATGGCTGTTGTTGATGGTATTTTGGTTTGTAGTTGACTGGTCTTAATCTCTTCTCCATCTTCATTCTTTTTCTCTTTTTCCATTAGCGATAAAGTTGACTTTTTTCATTGACTTTGACCGTTGACTGTTGACCCGTTGACCCGAGTAACTGCGATAAGTGGTCTTGTCACAACTGCGATAAGTGGTCTTGTCACAACTGCGATAAGTGTCCAACAGCGATAATGTCCAACAGTGATAAAGTCCAACAACGATAACGCCCAACAGCGATAAATTCCAACAGCAATAAAGTCATCGAGTTTCTTGTACAAGAAATCAAACTCAGATAGAAGAGGGTTTATCGCATTTGCTTTACAAGCAACTTTGATAAAAAAGGGTTTTGACTTTTTGACCAAGAACTCCGGCGAGATTCCGGCCAAAATTTTCCGTTAATCTTTTCTGACCACCTTTTGTTACCCAGATCTGACCACTTTTTTTTTCACGATTTGGAACAGAAACACACGACTATAACTGTTAACGTATATAACCTTTATTTGGACAAGAATGACACAAACAATGTTCACAAGTTAACAGTTAATATGAAATAGGAGATGTTTTGGACCAAAGGATACATAAAAGACTTGTAATAGAACTGTTTTTAGCGACTGAAACGGAAAAAAAATTCCGATGACCGGAAAAAAAAATTCCGGCGACCAAAAAGTGTAATAAAAACAGCCTAACACATGATGTACGAACCACACAAATCAGTAAAAAACACAACCTGGCTCTGATACCAATTGTAGGACTGATAATACAAGTGATTTATGTGATTCGGGGGGTCGGGGAAGCTCAAAGTAAAGGTTAAACATGGTAATATTAGCTTAAAGAATGGGGAAGGTGTGTGTGTATTTTAGAGAGAAGGAGGAGAAACACACACACACACCTTATTACAAATGAGACAATCCAACCCTTTCATGAGGTATGAGGTCTCTTTTATAGAACAAGAGCCTTTACATTGTTTACCTCATGGGGCGATGTGGGATAGAATAGAATACAAAGTGATACGAATGCAATTCCCGAAAATGACAAAACTTTAAGTCTAACATATTTCTTAAAAACTAGTTCAGCTATTTCATTGTTAGTGATTCTAGGATTCATCCTAATCTTATCACCAAATTCCCTTCCTAGCCATTTATAAGTAACTAGCCTCCCATATTGAAAATTTCTAACACATGTGTGGATATCCCGTAAAGAAATAACCTGAAATGTAGATTCCCCTTCCAACATCTTCCCGTAACATCTCTAAGGGCAATCTGAGTTGCCTGCATTCTCTGAAGGGTACTTGTTGTAATTTTCCCTTTTGCCCTTACTTGGATCCCTCAGTTTCTCTTTGCGTTGTCCACATCTGGCTATGACTTTTGTTTTTGTCTTCCTCTCAAGCCAAAGTGAGTAGCCATTTGCCAACACATAATGGGTAAGGCACTCTTTAAAACTGTCAGCATTTGGGTACTTCTCTCCAAGCTTTGAATACATAACAACAAAAAATATAGCCAGAGTAAAGCTACTTGGTACACATAAGATAATAAGATAATGTATAAGTATTACCTTTGGTTTCTTCAATCTCCAATGAGTTTGGTCATCATGAATAGGGTACTTGTCATCCTTTTTAGAATTCTCAACAACGGCAAATGGGTCTGTTATGCCAACTCCATTACCCCTTAACTTCTTCATTAAAGATGCCATGTACTTTTCATGCTCCCTTACTAACGGGGCTAAATTAAAAGAGCCAGAATCATCAGACTCACCAGAAGACTCTTCATGACATGACTCTTCTGCATCTTGATCATCAGGTGTAGTATGTTTGCATTCAAAGTTACGCTTTCTCAACTGAATAACCTCATCTTCCCCGTTACTTAAGTAATCATAAGACTTATCAGACTCACAAGAAGAGTCATAAGACTCGTACCTAGAAGACTCGTCATCACTCCTATCAACGTTCCTATCAATGTTGTCTTCACTTTCACTTTATGATGTCACAGGATTATTGTTCTCCCTTATGGTTATACCAGTACCCCTACGAACATTCTTTCTAGACTTTGCTGTTGCCTTGTCTTTTGTTGTCATAACAGATTTTCCCTTATCAAGTTTCTTCTGCCTTGCTAGCACAACATCATCAATCTTCACATCTGAACCATCCTCATGATGAATATCATTTTCAAGCGTATTCTCTACAACCTCAATACTTGCAGCCCTTTCGTGAATACCCTCATCTTGTACCTCATTGTTTTCCCGCTTATCCTCCATAACGACATCAACTACCTCATTTGCTACAGGGGTATCCTCCATAACCTCATCAACCACTACGTTATTCGTAAGCTTATCGGCTACAACAGTGTCCTCCTTATAAACCTCATCTTCAGTGAGGAATGGGTAATCATAAGCATACTCATCTTCATGATTCCGCACTCTAGTGAATGTAACCTTACCCTGAAAATCTTTTCTAAGTGGTCTATCCTTAAACGGGGGAGAAGACCTTAAGTATGGAGACTGTGCTTCTTCCTCATCCCAACCAACCAACTCATCAATAGACATATTACCTGCATCCTTTTTCAGCTTATCTTGTTGCCTCTTTTTCGATGTAACTTCTGAGTCAGAACTCTCTAAACACAAGTTGTGGTGGTAATAGGGTGCTAAGTTTTGGAGGGAATGAGCAACATACAGTTCAACAGTCTTATGCCGTTTTGCTTGATCATACAAAGCATGGACATCTACATCCCTTTCAATTATTTTTAACCCACCACTATCAATATCTAACTTAGGAATGCAAAAATACAATGCCCATATATTTTGCCTTACCTTAGCAACTAACAGGTCTAAAAGTGGACTAAACATGATCCTATGAGATGAGGAGGCCTCCATTAGTATCTCCCTACCATAATCATACCTTAAGGGGTCAAACATAAAAACACCATTGTAGTGTATTTTGAAAACTACGTCAAGTGGTATGTCCATCATATCAGACCTGTGAAAAAAAAAATAAACCAAAAACCCTAACTTCAGGAACCCTAAAAAAATTATTTTCTTTTAAATTAATACAAGTGGGGTAAAAACACATTAAAATAAAGATGAAATATACCTTTTTTCTGGGCTAATTAAGGAATGGACCAATCAATTCGGAATATGAAACGTGGTTTAGGAATTAGGGTTTGGTACCACGTGAGTTTGAGAGTGATGTATGAAGAAGATTGTGTGGGGTAAAATGAGGATAAGGTGTACTTGTATTATTGGAACCTCGTACCATAAATGCGCATGTGTAGGTTTGATGGAGGAGTGTGGTGGGAGGGAAAGGGAAGTGTGCCATAAATACACGGTGGAATAAAAAAAATCGTGTTTCATTAAAAAACTTGTAACCGGGTGAGGGAGTCAAATGATGCGTAAATAAGGGTGTTTTTCGGAGAAAATTTGTCACTTTTTACACAAATTTTGTTCGCTACGCGAAACCGATTTTCACGTAAAGTTAGATACTTTTTTAAAGATTATTCCCTTTTTTATAATGTTCATCAATTATTTTTATAATGTTCAGCAGTTTTCGAAAAAATAACGTTCATCAGTTATTTATGATATTGTTCAACAGTTATTTTTGATAATGTTCATCAGTTATTTTTTACAATGTTCAGCAGTTTTCAAAAAAATAACGTTCACCAGTTATTTTATATATAGTTTATCAGTTATTTTTTATAACGTTCATCAGTTATTTTTGATAACGTTCATCAGTTATTTTTGATAACGTTCATCAGGTATTGTTCATCTTTAACCTGCGATATCTCACTCATACCATATCGGATTTGAGTGATTCAAATTTCTGGGTAAAGAATGGCCAAAAAGCTACAACTTTCGTGTTTTAAGTTTTGAAAAAATTCGGCTTTTAAACTAGACAAAATTAGAGCCGAAAGTGCCAAAAATTTAAAGAAAATCAACACTAACTTAAAAAGTTGAAAAAAAGGTTGCGATTCATATATCATAATGCATACCAAATTAAAGATAATTAAATTAAAAAGAATTATGGTGAAATCGGTTTTTCATAAAAGTTTTTCGTTTGAAAGTTATTTACGTTTAAAGTTTTGGGGCGGAATAAAAAAACGTGTTAAAAGGATCAAAATGCCCCCTAACCGAATTTAATAAGAAAAAAGGGAGGGAGTGGGTGGAGACACGTGGCACTATATGACAGGCTTTTTAGACTTTTTAATTTCTTCCCCTTTTTAGTGGATCGCATCTCTTCTAGTATATCTGTTAGACAATATATAATTAATAGAAAAAAATACACCGTTGGTCCCTAAACTTTCCCAAAAACTTCGCTGGGCCCAAAACTTGAGAAAATAGTCGCCGTGAGTCCAAAAGTTGGGTTTTTGAGGCCAATTGCGTCCCTTGACTCGTAATGCTCAGTCAACTTCTGTTATTTTTCCCCATGTGCCTTGCACATGAGGCCAAAATGGTCATCTTGTCTTTTTTTAGTTGTCCAGTGCAATACAAAAGCCACCTTATTGCGATTTTAGTTACTAGCTCATACAGATGTACTTAAAAGCATATTTTAACCATACTATCTTCCAGGAGTTTAACAACAGAAAATATGGACTAAAAAAATAGAAAATACATCAATGCTTAATTGATGTACTGAAGGTTAAAACAGAGAGAACAAAATATGGTTTATGTTAGAATTATGTTTGCTCAGATAGAGTGGGAAACCTAAAATTGTGACTGAAAAAGGTAAATTATATGTTTAACATCACTATATAATAGATTGCAATAACATTCGAAATCATCACTCACCCACAGTCCTCAACTGCATGAACACCAAATACCATTTTATGTGAATGAATGATACATCATTTCCTTCAGATTTACCCTTCATATACAAGTTTTTAGTGGAGGCATTTTGCTTACTTCAACCCTCCTCTTTTTTATCCGGGCTTGGGACCGGCTGAGTACACACTTAACCCAGGCAGAGTTAAAACTTGTATATTTACACACTTAACACACTGTGGAAAAGCAGAGCAATATGAATGATTACTGTAACAACCAATGTACAACATAAGTAAAAAAAATTAACATTCACTAGTAACATCAGTATGATGATACTCGAACTGATAGCCACTTTGTTCAAATTCAACCCTGCGATCCATTTAGAACCTATCAGCAAAACAAGTAACCCAAAACATAACAACTGCAACAGCAAACGCAAAGCAGCTAACCAACCATCCAAGCTATGAGATAATAAACCACTGCCCATTCATCACTTCACAACCAACATAGCCCTAATAACACAAAAGAGATAGTCTGAAAGACTTCTCACCGTGATGACCAATAAGAAATAGAGAAAACAGCAAGCACCAGAAAAGCACAATTTTAATCAAATATGTGGATGTATGGTCAAGGGCCTGATATAAAGAATTCCTGCGTTTTATAACGCTTAGAATGAACATGTATTTAGTTGCGTTTTCGTTAGTTTTGTGCATCATATTTCGTTATATTTATATGCTTTTGTTACTTAATCGTGAAAAAGTGTATATGCAAGTGAATGTAGCCAAATACAGGAAAAGATGATGAAAAGACTAAGAATTGGAGTAATTATGCACACTTGGAAGATTCCCGAGATTGAAGCGAAGTTAGAAACCATACAAAGACTCAGTGATTTGAAGGTATCAAGATTTCCAGGACTCTACGTCAAGGAAATATCAAGTTCTAGAAAAGAAATCAGTGCCACAACCAAGGATAGAGTACACAACGAGAACAGTCAAAGAAAAGTCATATTTGTGAGTACAAGAAGTCCCCATCCGATCGGCATGCACCCGCATCCGATTTGGATGGAGTGTTTTGGAAGTGGACATCCGATCAGATGGATTCTCATCCGATCGGTTGTACTGATGTTACAGTTACAAAGAAGCATTAAATGATGGTTTTACTCCTCATAATCATTGTGGCCGATCATTTCCTTCATATTTATTGTCCTAGGTCGTTTTTACTTGGATAATAAGTGTTCTTTTACTATATAATGGGATCCAAGGCTAGATACTTGGGTGACAACTTATTCTTGTGATAGACTTTACACCAAAGCTATTACTCACTTATTATATTGCCTGAAAGTCTAGAAGTGCTGTAAAAAAGTCTAGGAAACATTGTGTTCAAGTCTCAAGTGTTTGGTCCGAGTTTGGAGTTGTTTACGGGTCATATTACGCGATTGGAGGAGCGTGGTTGCTATAGTTCCACGAATCTAGTTCTTGTAATTCTAAGATAGGTATATCTTGTTTTATTTTGCAGTGAACTACTTTTACTTTAAGGTTAATGAAAGTTATGCTTGTTACCTGTGTTCTATTATGATGAATGATATGGAGTAATTTGTTGGTATACTTGTGGATATGACGTAACTATTGTATGAGTGTTCTTATCTAGAGTGATGCATGAAAATCTTTGTTGTTTTATGAGTTTGTTGGAATAACATCTAGTCTTGCTTAATTTGTTGGTAAAAACATTTTCAAGAATAAAAAGGCCAAAAGGATTTTCTTCATGTTTTTATTCTAAAACGTTAGTGCATGAATTAGTATGGATCATGATGTGTGACAATCATCATGTTTACTCATTAAAATAGATTTGAAACGATTTCATCACGAGAAAAGGCCGAAAGGATTCGTAAGAACAAATAAGATAAGAAATGCTTTTCAAAACAAAAGGAGTTTCAAGAGAATTACCACATTAGTTAAATAGGCCGAAAGGGTTAACTAATTGGGTGAATTCTTTATAATGATTTTTCATGATATAAACTATTGAGTGTTAATCATTTACATTAGGTTGTGCATCATTACGAGTTACAACAAACTTTATGAATACTCTATACAATTGGGACATGAATCACACAAGTATACGTTTTTATTTATTGAAATTTGTTACTATTGATTTTTCGCTAAATTGGATTGACAACCCTTTTTACAAAAGCTTGCTATATTTAATTACAATAATCACAAATCCCTTGGGACGATCTCGACTTACCCTGCGGACGAGTATACTTGCTCGTATGTGTTAAATAGAAAATCGGTTAAATCGTGTTTTATAAATTTTAAAACTTGCACACATTGTAGCACATCAAGTTTTTGGCGACGTTGCCGGGGATTTGAATAGATTTGTTAGTTTTTATTAGATTTGATTATTTTATAAGTGTTTGATTTAGAAAATACGTGTTAAAAAAAAGAAGTAAGAAATTTTTTCCACCAGAGTACCCAACCGATCGGATGGAGCTCTCGGTAAAAAAATTTCAGTTTTGTTATTTTTCATTATTTTTAGTGTTTAATGTTTTGTTTATGTTTTTTATGTTTAGTAAGTTCTAATATTGCTTAGTTGCTTATTCTAATGAGATGTTTAGTTATAGTTTGTTATTTTCATTATTTTTATTATAACATTGTATGCTTTTTGGTTTAATTGAAGTTTAGTTAATTAGTTAAAGTAATTTAATTTTGTAGTTAATGACTGGTTAAAGTAGTTTAAGAGTCTTAGTATTTAATTATTGAGTAATTAGATTTTAATAAGTAATTAATTAGAGTTAATTTTCATTTTTAATAAATTTATTAATTATGAGTGTAAAACCCTAAATTTTGATTTCTCATTTTCCCACCTAATTTGAATTTTAACCTAAGTAATGTAATAATTAATAATTACCTAAACTATAGGTGATATGATAATAACACATTATACGAATTATAACATAAGATAACTAAATAAATAAACTTGTTACAAATCTTTTCCCTAATCCGAGTCCAAAATCCGCCCCCCCCCCCCCCTCTATGTACACGTTTTTTTTTAACTTGTTAAACACAAGAGATAAGAACTAAAATTAATGTGTATATCTCTAAGGAAATAAAAGATTTTGTTTGCTCTCTTTGTCTAGCCCCTCTCACGACACACCCTCAAATACATTATACGGTTTCCATAATACTCTCAACCAAATCACACGCATTCTCTCAATATAAAACATATGGTTCTCCTCTTTCTTTTTTTTCATTCGACACTCAAACACAAGCAAACAAAGTTCCTGGTGGTTTCTTTCTCTCAAGGTTGAAGGCTTGTGGCTGCTAGTATTCAATTCGTGGTGATTAGGGTTTGTCAGATTGGGTATATACGGTTTGGGGTTGAGTTCTTGTTCCTTCTCTTTTGTCTCGTTAAATCTGCTAAAGTACCAAACATCTATCTTGTTTTGCATTCTATTTGACACACATACATATCTATGTGATCAGAACTTAACAACATCTAAAACCTAACCATATTCATGCTAATCTACTCGTATAAGCTGTCATGATTTGTTATTGTTTTCGTTAATCTTTAAACATATGAATGTCATCACATGAAATCATAAGAATAACCTTGTTAAACTTGTATAATCGACTTATGTTTTCTTGGTATGAATTGGCCTAAACATATTCAAACCCTAATTAACATAAAATCTGTAATAGAACATTGAATTCTCATTAAATTGCATGCTACCAAACATGGAAACCCTAAAATCCAATTAATGTAGGGCGTACATAATTAATTACAAGGGCAAGGGCTTGTTTTGTGATTTTAGGTGACTTGTATGTGTCTCGTTATTTTTGTGTTTGTGTGTATGATGAGTGTGTCGATCATAAGGGTTTTAAAACATGTATGCTAGGTGTGAATTAAACCCATAAGATGTGTGTTTGAATCGGATCTAAAATGGGTTAAAATGGGTTAAAAAGGGTTTAGGTTAGGGTTGTTTATGTCTCAACTGCATGCTATCCAGAATTTGCGTCGGATTTAAAGGGGTCTAATTTGATGATGCCAAGGTGTTTTTGCAAGATTTTTGAGGATAAAAATAAATTTAGGATGTGTGCTATCTGGATATCAAATTTCATAATTTTTGGAGGTTGGGTGGGTGACTTTCTGATTTTTAGAACATTAGATGTCAATCCTGAGTTTAGGAGTCTGAAAATTCAGTTGGTATTTTTGATTTTTAGTTTTAAAACCATAAGGAATTAAGAGGTCTCATTTGACAGGGAGAATTTTTAGGATGTATAGGACTTACTAAAATTTTTGTGGATTTTTCTGAAATGTTCATATGGGTTGGTTAAATACAAACTTTCCGGGTATACCTGCAGTGCACTTTCAGGACAGGTTTGAGAAAACGATTTTTGAAATGGTAATATCACTTTAAAATAAAATCAAGGGAAAATTATTGTAAGGACCCAACATGTATAAATATCTGTTAATACAAATATCGTCCTAAAAACGTTATTTATATTTTACGATCTTTGCTATATTTTGTTAATAACAATTATAAAGTTTATCTTTAGCAAAGCTTAAATATAAGTTAAAGTCTTTCACATTTATAGTAATAAGCTTTTAAAACTTATCATATACATGCTACATGATCACTAGGATACATGTTACATACCTATATACATTTACATTATTTACATTTTAAGAATTAAAATGGAAATATGTTCATGACATCATTGCATACATCATTTGGATATCTTTAGGATATCTTTTAGATTTAGGAAATATTTTGGAAAGATCTTCAAGCAAAATATTAGATTCTGTAAGATCTTGGCAAGATATGGAAAGATTTGTGAAGCTCTTAGTTGTCATGTCCCGGCGGAACCAAACAGCTATATGGGCGGAACCCAGAATTTGGGTCCGCCAAATCCGTCCCTTGTCTGGTCAGTTTTGCCTATAAATAGCAAGCTGATCATTCAAGGACAATCATCACTTACATAGCATACATTGCATATACATTCTTTCTTACTTTACTAACCCATTCATTCATTCATTTCATTTGTAGAGATCTTTCTTTTGTAGCAAAGAGATCAAGCATCAAGGTTCAACACAGTGTTGTAAACCTTTAGTATAGTTACTGTGTGATTCATTTGTAGTTCACACATCATTGTTTATACCAAACATTCAGTAGTGATCGGTTAGTGTTTTAGTCCTAAAAAACATAGAGTGTCGGGAGTGGTTGTACCCTTATAAAGAACTCGGTATCTATCTTAGTACCAGAAAAAAGATTATGAGATAGTCAAAGGCAAAAAGGAGAAGTTAAAGTCCATTGCCTTAAAAGCTAGGGTAGAGTCAAGTGACGATGAAGAGTCTAGCTCAGATAGCGAAGACGAAGAATATGCCATGGCCGTGAGAGATTTCAAGAAGTTCTTCATGTAGCAACCACGAAATTTCCAGGTCCTTACTTAACATTTAAAGCTCAAAATAATTTATTTTAGAAGTTACATATTCCCCTTGCGTATAACTTGTATCTAAACTGCACGAATTGAGAGAACGATACCACACGCGTACCGACACCACATTAGTAATGGTTCAAAATTTTAATTCATTTTCGGAGTCAGTAAATTTTACTTGATGTCAGTCTGAAGAAAAACGACACCTGAACTATATCTTCCGTGTTCACGATAACCCGGAAAGCACTTATCAAATCAAGTCTCAGCGAGACCCGGGATACACTTAAAAGTACTATCTTAACACTCACCTTTTACTTTTAAAAGATACACTTATTTTTCACACTTTTATCACCTTTTTATTAAAAAAAAAAAAAAAGGAGAGTATAAACAAAAAGAAACGTCACCCTCTCTCTCCCCATTCCACTCATCTACTTCCCTGAATCACAAAAGCACCAAAACCGCTGCCTCTTCTTCTCCCATCTCCTCTGATTCTCACGATGACATCCATACAACAACAAATCGGTCCCCCTTGGTATGAGAAGCCAGCCTGACCTCTTTTGTCTTCCCCTCTAAGTCAACATATACCACCAATTAAGTGATGCAAGATGAGGGTGATAGTTACTCATTTTGGCTACTAGGTCGACTGGTACTCAAGAATAGCTGAGTCAAACCCATCTTTTCCCTTTCTTTTAATATTGATGCGAGCCACAGGGACTCCCCACTCTTCACACACTTGCAAAATATCACAAAACACATCACAAGGCTTTTGGTTCAAAGGATTTGGAGTGAGTTCCTGTTGGGTTTCGGATCGACATCAGTTGCATTATTTCTTTTGGTCGCCTCTCAATCGACTCGTTTGTAGTAAGGGTTCTAAGTTCCTTTTTTCTTCTTTTGATTCTTGTCACCATTCGAATGATATTACGATTTTGTTGTAATTGTTCTTGAATAACTTTGTGATATATTGTTCGAATCATTATTATTGTCGAATCGATGTTGGTGTGGTAGAAATACTTTATTTTTGAAACTAGAAATGTTGTGTATGGCTCGACTTCGATACTTGTTCTTTTGTTGAATCTTGTGAACCGCGAACGCGTTAGGATAGTTAGGAGTATTGTAGACTTAAGCTCACTGCGGTTTCTAACATTTCACTTGTCGGATTAGTGAGTTAAAAAACTGTGGTCATGTTATTTTGGAGTCAACTAGTCGAATGAATTAGTGTCAAAACGTGCTCGCAAAGTGTTCGATGTTATGCCTCTAAAGTTTTAACTTCTAAAACGAGTCGATGTTTGAATAAAATGGATGCTAGAGTCGTTGTTTTCACTAGTTTATATCGGCCTATGTCC